>VXBJ01004347.1:504923-617331 GCA_013400055.1 Nycticryphes semicollaris | reverse complement strand
TTGTGGGCAGCTTTTCCAGCTGGTTGTGCTGAACTCATCTTGATGTGTTGTCATTGGAATGAGTTTCTCATGTGGTTCAGAGGAAAACATTAGCTTGCAGTTCAGAGCCATTATTATCTTAAGCTTTTGTAGCTTCCTAGCACAAACTAAGTTTTTCTTTGTAGCAGTAAGGACAGGCTGGCATGTCTGTCTTTACTGCTGAACAAAGCAAACTCCTCTTTATTCAAAGCATAACAACATTAGAAAAACAAGCATAAACTCACTGGCTTTACAGCCCTTGTTCTGCTCTAGACTGTGGAGCTCAAAAATGTGGACACTTGACAGTGTTACTGGCTTTGAGAGGGGACTCCATAAATCAGAAGTTGGATGTGATGCTGCGGTTTGATGTCAGTTGTGATGCACCGGTCTTTTTCTCAGCACTAGCTCCATACAGTTACTGCAGGGAAATCGGTAATAGCCTACAGCGTATGGAGGATGGTTTGAATAGCTGACAAATAGTTAACAAATTCTTTTTCAAGTTCCAATGAAATATTTATTACTGAAGCACTTAAGGCAGGCTTTTCAGCTCCTGTAATTGTGGCTTTGTGCTAAGTGTGTTAGGTTAGACATCCTGATTCATCTGTGTTTTGTTCTCCTCCAAAGCCCCGGTTTAAAGGTTTCTCGCTCCATGGCATAATGCGGTCTCTCCTATTAATTTTCAATATAGAGACTAGTTAACTGTTAGCTGTGCTAAAAGCAGCTTGATAGATGGTGGGGAAGTTACTCACGTCAGATCTTTCCGTGATGGCAGGTACTGATGACAAGGGAGAACAAACTGACAGTGACGTTTCGATAGCCAAAGCCATCCCTTGTGTAAGCTGGCCGTAGCGTGAATCCAGCAGCCGCCTATGCGATCTGCTGCGCTGGTTCTTTTAGTGATGTGATACGGTGCACATCTCCCTTACAGCTTGTGCAGAAGGGCTGCTGTTGAGGCAGAAAGGGTAGAAGAGGGATGGGAAGGTCCTAATTCAATTTGACAATTAGAGAAAAACGTAGCAGGAGACCGTGCCCTGGAGTTAATACTTTTTCCTTCATATTAGGACACTCCTTTGCAATTACATCAGCGTTCCCCTTCCTGAAGAAGTGTCTAAGTCTTTCTTGAAAATGCTTACTTTATGTTTTTTAAGCAGATAGAATTAAAAAAAAAAAAAAGAGACTGTAAGTAATTTCCTTGGCTGGTTTTGTGTACCTCGATGACCCTTTACGTGAAACAGTTTGAATTTGTCTCAGTGCCTGGAGACCATGGGTGAGGTCCAGGGGGTGGAAGCTGACGGTGTGCCCAGTGACAAGCTGTTTATGGGCCAAGTGAGCCTTTTCTAAGGAGTATAGAACTGCATTCCTCTGCAAAAATGGCATGGATTCTGGCGTACCCTAGGGTGCATGAAAAATACTGTTACAACAAGGCCAGGACCCAGGATGAGGTTTTATGCTCTGTGTTTTTCATATTAATTGTTTTTCCTTATATTATATATAAGAATACTTATATTCCAGATCTGATCTTTTTTCTGGTCCCTTTTTAATTCATTAAAAAACCTCACCCATGACTTCTACAGAATTTGATAAGAGGGTGAGTCTTAAATCACTTGGTGCATTCAGAGTTGTTTCAACCACTGCTTGCATTAAATATATTGGGGAACTGAGCACAGACTGGTGGATGGGCTTTTATTTGAGTAAAACCTAAACTGGTGGGAACAGCAGAGTTTAACCTTGGGGTTTATTGTTCCCCTCATGGATGGGGCATCGACGTGGATAACGTGGGAAACTAAGGCAATGTAATGATTTTATGAACGTTTCCTGGGTGGCCTGAGCAGCACGGGGAAGCTGCTGTGCTGAGAATGATGAGGTTTTTCTGTATTAATAATATTGTTTCAGTATATTTGGGGGCACTGGGAAAGACCACAGCAAAGCCATGCAGTAACGCCAGCAAATATTTGGGATGCAACAACATGGCAGCGTGGCTCCCGGCCAGACCCCACACTGACACGCAACAGCTGTGGGATTGATGTGGGGAGAGAAAACCATGAGGAGAAATAGTTTCAAATCCACCCTGGGAGCGGGAAAGGCAGCCTCCAGGCTTTGCAAGGACTCTTTGCAGGGGCCTGGCCGTCCCCGCTGGGGACGAGGGATCGGCTGTCAGCATCCCCGAGTCCTCCTTCTGCGTCTCCTGGCGTGCTCTTCACCTCCAATTTGGGGATGAAAAATACAGTTTGGCAGGGAGGGCCGTGCAGGCTGCCAGCCGGCGCTGTCAAGGGAAGGCGGCCCCTGCAGATTCGGGGCTGAATCAGCACAGCAGCCTCTGTTTTGCAAAAACCCTCTGGTTTTGGTGGATCCTCCGTCGTGAGGAAACTCTTGCAAATAGGGCACGTATTTTGGTTTGAGCACAATGCGCTTCTGAACTGCATCAGCAGCAGGACAGGTTGCTGTTTCGTGGCAGAGAGACCAACATTTGTGCTGGATTAAGTCATTTATTTTTGCCAGGGTCTGCTGGTAAGCAGGTTGAGATTCACTCGGCAGACATCCTCTCCCAGAGCCAGCTCTGGCCAGTGTCACAAAGCGGAACAGACCATCTCTGGGCCACACCAGGGCAGCTGCTCTTCCCACAGGCGGCAATTACAGAGACATTTTAATTAAGCATGCGGTTGTGCTCCAGCTGGCCAGGGTGACCCGCGTGCTTCTGTCCCCCAACATCTCTCATGCCAGCACCGGCGACCTGAGCCAGCTGAAAAACCCACAGCGAGAGAGATTGGTAGATTTAAAACTGAGTTTGTCTTGATCTGGATCAATTCCTTGATCTTGTGAGTGGTGGTGATGTCATGGTGGGGAAGGGACAGGGGGAGAAAGGTGGAAATACATATTTCAGCAGAAGTGCAGACTTGTGCCTGTGTTGTGTAACCGTGGCCTCGGAGAGTGGCATTAAAGGTGGGGTTCTGTGAGAAGGTGCTTGGATCTAAAGGAGGACGGGAGCGGTGTTCACTCGTGGTTTGGATTGGGGCTAGGGACAACCTGCAGCTGTCCCAGGTGTGGTGTCAGGAAGGGCAATGTCCACGCTCCATTGCAATGCAAGAGGGATCGCATGCCCACAGATGGTTCAAGGGGCATCACCTGTGTGTTTGTACTTGCTGCTGTTAAAAGCACACTTGAGTATGTTCTTTCTGCAGCTTGTTGTCTCCTCCTACAGCCCTACCTGAAGGGACACCACCCCGGCAGTGTGTTTTTCATGGCTGTCATGGAACTAGTTCACCTTCAGAGGGCTCGGAGAAAGGAGACTCCTCGCGCCATCCTCGTGACACACAGGTTATGGTCAGAAAGGGCACAGAAAAAGAACAGTGTTGCATTGATGCCTGTTTAAATCTGCCTAGCATTTGTTGGTATGACACAGCTTCATGATCTGCAGGTTCCCAGGGGCTTGCTTTACCCATTACTTTCAGGTCCTAGAGGAACTGGATGCTTTTTATGCCAGCTTGTGCTGTTGAGAAAAAAAAAATACAGGAGGAAGAGCTGTGCCTGTGAGGTCTTACGGGCTGAGTCCCACCATGTGGAGATCCAGCCGTGGGCCAGCCATGGTGCACATGGCTGCTTGCTTGTTCTTCTCAGGCCCTGTACTGGGAGACAAGCAAAGCTGCCGTGGGAAAGAGGACTCAATGGGAGCTGTGGGGCTGAAAGGAGAAGGGCAGGAACCTCTCAAATGCAACATTTCTATTGTACTTTTAAACATCCCAGAAAACAAAGTTGGGTTTTTTTTCCCTTTTGTAAGTGTATGCAGTTGCAAGAGAGAGGCAGTATTCTGATAATATGAAAAAGGAATGAAAATGGATCATTTTAAAGCTGCTGCTGTTAAGAAAAAGCTGACTTCTGAAATCTTTGTTCCTCCATTCACATTTTTTTCCTTTTTGTTAGCCAGCCTCAGGAAATGAGAACATTCTTTTGGCTTTCCGTGTCTGAGTCACATCTTATATATATCTCTGTCTATATATAAAAATATGTTATAACATCTGGAGATGTTTGTTTCAGAGAGGTACTTGTTTTGTATTAGGGTATCTGAGCTTTAAATGTTTGTACACACTTGGATGTTTCCAGAGTTTCCCATACTTCTCTGGTTACAAGGATATGGATATTGCTGTCAGAGAAGCTGAGGGACATAATCTGATAACTTAGGGAATATACAAACAAGTAAAACTAAATCCTTCACAGAAAGTGAGAATTTGCTATTTCTTTCAAAAATTAAACTATGAAAGCATTTGTTTAACGTGAGTTGCATCCAAATATGTAGCTCTTTGATGTTTGCCAAGTATATTTAAAAAAAAAATGTGAGGAGGAAAATTGGAAAATCCCAGTAGCACTTCTGTTGTTCTTTGGGAGAAAAAAAAAAAAAGGAGGAAGTAATTAAAAGCTCATTATATCCGTCTCTGCTGTTCAGCGACTTGACACTCGGTGGGCTCTGGCAGTGCTCTCCATGCACGGCGGGGTCTTGTCGCCTCCCTGTGTCCTCCCACCCGGGTCACATGGGGATCGTGAGACTTCATTTCAAAAGGGAAAAAAAAAATCCATTTAGTTTAACCAAAGGCCAAATATTTAACTTTAGCGGGGGAGGTGGTGGGGTTTAGGAGAATAAATTAAATGTCCATCCTTGGTTGTTCAAGGTAGCTGTACCGAAAATGATGGGAGACTGCAGCCCACAGACACTGGTAGTGTCCCATGCAGGGAGGGATGGTGGGATGCTGGTTGGGCACAAGGGGAAGATTCTCCTGTGGGGCTCCACCTGCCTTTGGGTGTTCACGACAGCTTCTCCTCCTGCACCTTCCACTGAAATGCCCTTGAGTTTATGGCTCAGATAAGAAACCTCTCACTGATCAAATATTTTGATTGCATCCTGGCCTTCCTGTTAGTTTCTTTGATCTTTTTCTCATCAGTGGATTGCAGTGGACTTTCCAAAGTCTTGCTTGTTGAAATAGTTGTATAAATATGATCCTTGGGGTAGGTGTTGTTTAGAAAAGTACTTATCTCCCAGAAAAAAATCTACTTCCTTTTGCCACTTCAGCATGCTCGCTTTTCCATCACGCATCAAAGAAGTGCGATTTCTATAATTATATCAAAGAATAGCAGCTTATTGTTAATTGTTTGAAATAATCTAAAGGCTGGTGAGGCTTATGCTTTTGGCTGGTTTCCTGCTCATTCAAAACACTGAAGAGCTGTTTCAGGTTCACGTTGTAACAAAAAATATAAAAGAAACCCATAGAGCCAGGACAGTCTCTGGGGGAAACTGTTGGGCTGGCAGCCCTGGGATGAATCCCCCTCTGTTGAAATCTCCAGCAGTTACAGCTTCTCATTTATTTCAGAGAGAAAAGGCTGCCCTTCTCCCAGGGCATCCTGCTCACATGGTATGTCCTCCTGTCACTCCACACCACTGGATGCCACGCTGGGAGCTGGATGTCTTCAGGCGGTGGCACAAAGCCATCCGGTTGCCCGGCTGAGTTTAGCTTCGGAGTGCGCCCAGGGCGATAGGGAGATGAGTTGTGCCATAGCTCTGCAGTCAGAGGAAGCAAGGGAGGAGAGATAAAATAATTGCCAGTGGCTACGTACAAGTATGAGCCCAAACGTCAAAGGTTCCAAACTTTGTTTTAGGACTGAAAGTCGTATTTTCCTTATTGTTGCAATCGGGATGGGTATGATCTCCCCAACATCTCCAGTGGGACCTGGAGAGGGTCCAAGGGTTGTTGGCAGAGGAGGGTGTTCAATGTGCCCAGCTTTTCTCAGGGGAAGGCAGGACGCTCCTTGGTGCAGGCTCACATCCGAGGCAAACCTCACCCAGAAGACACTGCCTCTTAGACCCATTCTTTCCCCAACCTGCATTAAACCTACTGCTGGACCAGGGCTGTATTTTGAGAAGTACAGAGAAAATAAAGTGCTATTTTAAGTGTCACATATTAATGGTGCTGTGTCATTTCGATGTGGGTGAAGCTCTTCGTGCTTGTGATTCCTTGGCTGGTACACTGTAAGGGGGAAATAATCTGGATTTCTTGTGTCGAATTGAATATGAGCAACAAATGTGAAAATCAATATTTTTATGTTTACTATGCAGAGATGGGTAAAAAGGACAGTTAGGAGAATCCTTGACATTACCCTTGGGAAAATTACTAGAACATGATAAAATGGCAGAGGATCCGGGAACACTAATATTACGTTATTGCTCAAGTTTCATGAGAAAGCTTTTTGCTCACCTTCGGCTATTTATTCATTTATAAGTAGCTTTGTGAACCTGTATTTAAGAGGCATTAAAGGAGTTTAGTGCTGTTGTATGGTATCGATGTCTTTTCAGAGCAGTTTCAGCATGGACTGATTCCCAAGGCAGAGAGAATGACAAAATTAGTGTTTTGTGTCATCTGAGGTAGCATCAGTGTGGTTGGTTTTACCTGATGGATTTTGATAATATGTAGCTGTGTAGTGGCTTACTTTACATAGCGAATTTTCTGTTAAGTCCATAAACACACAGTTTAAAATGTGCAGTGTCACTTCCAGGCACGGACAAAAGTAAGTGCCGGGGCTTGCAGAAGGGAAGTGGCGGGGCAGATGCTGGGTTGTAAGTCACTGCGTGCCCAGCAGAGCTGCTGTGGCCATCGCAGCCGTCACTTGGATGAGTTGGGTGGTGGCAATGTGGCGTTGGGAGCTCTTCTTGGGGGAGAAGGGCTCCAGCCTGCCAGAGAAGGAACCCCATCACCAAAAGCTGTTTTCTGGCGTCCTACCCATGTAGGCATGAAGGAAGTTGATGGTACTAATGTTGAGCAGGGATTTTTTTCTCTCCTATGTTGAGTAATGCTCCTTATTTGGTTAACATTACAGATATTTACCAGTTCTCCCTGCTGCAGTGGGGAAAAACTGCTGAGTTCAGATTTTCTAACCCATCCTCTTCACGGGAGGGCGTGCAGGATGAGCAGGGCCTTAGTTCCAGATCAAATTTGGAAAAACTAAGTTATCTACTCTGTGTTCATGGTTTAAATAAGAATGTTCTTGTGGCTGGTCTTGGGGATGCAAGAGAGAGAGGCAGAGTCCACCTGAAATAGAAGGAAATTCTTAATTCATCAAACTAAAAATACATGGTTCTGCATTCTACGGAAATGTCTAAAGTTCATCTAAAGTTCATGTTAATATAAAGTTCAAAAAGCCCCCCAAAGGTGTCCGTGACATCAATATCTAATATTTCAGATTGTAGTGTGACTTTTCATTAGTGCTTGAGTGGAAATGTTGCAAGGATGTTAACAGAATTGCATTTACTGAAAAATTTGTGTCATTTGCTGTTTTCCTTATGATATTAACAGAAATCAGAATGGACAAGAAGCTCATAATATTTGGCTCAAATATTTATATCTTAAAATGAACATTAAACATTTACAGAAAGGACATACTTGTTTTTTGGACAGTCATAACCAGTAAAATGTATCTGAGTAAAAATAATTGGATTAATTTATTTAGTCTGAAGACAATATAGTCCCCATCACACAGAGAACTTGAGTTAAATTCCTGGGTTCACTCGGGTCAAGTTATGAGTTTAACTTTTCATTTCCTTGGAGCCAAGAGCTCAAGTGGATGGAGCTGGCATGTTATGTGTCCCCAGTTACGTGGCCTGGGTTCACCCTTGTTGTCCCTGGCTTGCGTGAGAGTTAAACTGCGTCTGCACTGCTGTGTTCTCTTTCTAAGCTTTCTTGAGGGATAACTGTCACAGCACTTGAAGCATTTAAACCAACCAAACAAGTAAAAGAGTGGCAGGAGAAAATGTAGGGTTTTTTTAATTATTATTTAAAAAGTGATTCTGCTGTAAATTATTCATTACTCTGTTCATTGTGTACCACCAGGTGTTGCAATAGGATGTTGTCTCCAAAATACTACTGGCAATTGCCTGGTCAGGTATATAAACAAACACAGGATGCCTCTACTGAAGTCTTCCTTCCGAAGGCAAGAAATGCGTCAAAGAGAATTGCTAACATTTTAAAACCTCAGTGGATGATGGTACAGCTTCAAAAGCACTGTGGCAAGGAGCGCTTTGGTTCTGCCTGTTGCCTTCACAAAATGGCATTTTTCTCCCTGGATGCTGGAATGTCACAGTTGTCCCTTGGCAGGATGATGGTGCCCATACCCAAAGAGAAGCCGGTGGCATGGCATGGTGTAGCTGAGGGAGGTGTGTGAAACGGCTGGCCATTGAGCAGTAAAATTTACAGCTGGCATCTCCAGACCCTCCTGCCAGTCCTGTCCTGATGGGCTTCATGCACTGAAATGTAAAATTTGCTCCGTATCAGTAAAAGGAGTTGAGAGAAAACAGTGGCAGATTCTGGGGTTGCCCAAAACACATGGCAGTGATCAGCAGCCCACACGGTGGTGTGGGTGTGGGAACCCTCCTGGCAACCTCACAGTGATGCCACCTGCTCTGTCTTTTCTCAACACCAGAAGAATTTATTTTTTTATTTAAGGTGTAACTTACCATCTTTAGTTTCCTATCAGCTCCAGTGTGTCCTGTTGCCTTGCAAACGCAAATATGCATTTTTTGTGCTTACAAATATGTGCTTTTACAGAGGACACTTTCAGTGCTTCATCAAGCTGAACCACGGCAGTGGCTTTCTGTTCCTCTTCAGCACAGAGGCACAAGGCCATCCTGTGAACCAACTGCACTAATAACTTGTGTGCGGGGAGGGGAGAAGAGAGGAAACTGCAGCTGAAGTCAGGAACTGTTTGCTTATTTATTAGTTAGAAAAAGCCAAACTGAGGTCACTTCTAGCCAGCTGGCCAACGTGCTACCACTTGCTTCTCTTGAGCTGTCTCTGCAGAGTCACTGTCTACGTCATCCCCCTGGCTGTATCTTCTGGGAGGTGAGGCCAGCAGCCCAGGGAGGATGAAGATTAAATTCCCCCACGTTTTTTTCCCAGGAATACAGGAGTGTTTTCTAAGAATATGGAAGTGTCTTCTACAGGGGAAGAAAAGTGACCACCTCTCAGAATCGGAGGAGCGAGATTTAAAAAGGGTTTGTCTGTATTGCCATGTCAAGAGGGAAGACAAGAGGGCCACCAGCTGCCTTTAGCATTTTTTAAATCAAGCAGCTTTTCTGGAGGTAGTTTAAAATGGGGGTGGGGGCGAGGGGGTGGTGTTACTTCCTTTTTCACTGCTTGGCAGTGATACGGAAATACCCGAGGACCAGGTTTTAAGAATATTCTCCCCCCTCGCCCTTAACCCTGTTATATTTCTATATTTTTTTAAGTCTAAAACTTTTGGTTTTGTCATCCCTGACTCCTGTATCTGTAAGATTTGGGGCACGCTTGTCAGGAACGTTTATCAATTTGTCCCAGTACAAAATCATCTGTGAACAAGCCCTGAGGTTTTACTGCAACATCCCACTTGCTGCTCCTGCTGTTATGTTAGTAGCTTTGCAGCCAGAAGAGAGCTTTGTAGCCTAGACAGAAGCTGAGTTCCTGATAGAGAAAATAAACTCCCCAAAAAGAAAAGAAAAGAATAAATTTTGATTATAAGATGATTGTCCTGATTTACCTTTCTGCCAGCTTCTATATTAAAAGTTGAAATGATTACCCATCAGAAATACAGGTGATTTTCCCTTACTCAGAATCAAGTTCCTTTAAAATCTGCAGGAAATGTATCATTGACTTCAAAAAAACAGATTAGTGGAGCTTTGTGACAATTCCATAAGGCTGCATGCATGTAAGTAGAGAATTATACTCCAGTTTAAGGTAATATTTTATTATCTTCTGCATGTCGTTAGAAACACAGGAATTCCTCAATTCTAATATTTGATCACTCCTCGATTAACGTTTCTGGTAACATGCAAATGCTAGAGGTTAGCGTGATTAACTGGTTCAGTGCTGATGGGTTACAGCACGTCTTCCCCAATTCCCCTCTTAGGCAACTGAAATTCTGTTGTTCTGCTTACTGGTGCTTGGTTTAGACTCGGGGGTCTGTCAGCGGAACATCAGTGGCCAAATAAGACAAAATACCTTGGGAAATAATTCCGTCCTTTTTGCAAGCTTGCTTCTGTGTCTGAGATACCGAGATGAAACTATTGCTGTTTTAAGTTAGTTTTGTCTGGGTGGCACCAGTAAGGTCAGTCTCGGAACAGTTCAAACTCAGGAGGATGTTTTCTCAATCTGCTTGTTTCCTAAGCTGCTTGTTAGATAAATGGGGTAGAGCGTATCTGCCTGGTGTTACATCCCTGTGCCCACAGATAAATGTCTTCAGCTGAAGATGCCACCGCTTGGATTTCACACCTGGTAAAGTATATTTTGTATAATTTACGTCTTGCTTAACCAAAGCTGTTTCAGTTTTTGGTCTTTTGGTGTTTTTTTTGTTTGTTTGTTTGGGGTTTTTTTAAATACAAAATATCTGAATTTAATGAAAAAGCGATTGTGGTACTGTATGACCTTATAGTTTTATTTACAGCATTTTTCAACAGATCCTGGCAACGCCCTTTCGTTGCCATAATTGGGTTCGCATAGTTTGGCAAACTGCCATGCAAATGTAAATGTGAGAAAGAAAACGAAAGTCTGGACCTGCAGGCTATGAAAAGCGAGTCAGCGCAGGTCTGCTTGCTCAGAAGGTCGGCACCCAAATGACAGTTTGGTTTCAGCCTTCTGCAGCAGAGTATTAAGAAGTTGCGTATTAACCCAGTGTAGTGCTAACTGGTACAATTTAATTTACATTTTTAGCCCGGCAGCCACTTGGGTGATGACCTGTGTGCTGTTCTTTCAGCTTCAGTGCCAACAAAATGGTTACGGATGGGTAAGCAAGAAGGAGGTGCCCGTTCACGGGAGCCTTCCTCGGATGGGCCCTGGGGAGTGAATTGTACAGTGAGTGTGCTGCGTTTGTGCAAGGGAGCTGAGGTCTGGGTTGGCAGTGGAGTGGCTTACAGCAAGTGGGTGGGAGTGGGGTGGGAGCCCCTGGGACTGCAGGCTGTGGGGTCCTGGTAAATGGGTCTGTGAGCCAGACTCTGCCTCTGGGAGAGGTGAGATCCAGGTGATCTCCTGGGCACGTGTGGGTCCAAGTCTGAGGAGCAGCTGCCTGTGCCGTGGACTGGTGGTGTGCTGCAGTAGTTAAAATTTTACAGAGTCAGAACTTCCCTTCAAGAAAGGGAGAGCAGGGGAGGGGTGCTGCCTCTTGTAGCACTGCTTGGCGAATGATGTATGTGAGTAAATCACAGCTGCAGGGGCGATGGCAGTTACACATCAGCTTGGCCAAGGGGATTTTAATAACACTGCATCCCACAAGCAACAAGGCTTTGAAATGTCTGTGGGGGGGGGCACTTTGGTACTAGAGAGGGTAAATGAAGGAAGGAAGGAGAAGATACAACTTATAATGTCTAAGTCACTGTGGTTTCTAAGGTGCCTGGCTTATTTGTACTGCTTGCTCAATGTTTCTTGTGTTATTTGGCATTATACCAGTAGTTTTCAATGACATTAGGAACAGCATATTGGGATTTAATGGTAAAAACAGGATTTCTGTTCATTTGGTATCATCATCCCCCACTCTCCCTTGAAACGGATTTGATTCTGGACAACTGTAATGATTTATCCATTAATCCTTTATCCATATCCATTGCTGAAACCGTAATATCTCTGTGTGTTGGGTTGGATTTCTGTTCCTAATTAACGTATGTAAGGCTGGTGATTTCTGCTGAATGCTGAGCACCAGCTTGGGCTGCTCAAAGTTGCCTATTATTATCTCGTTTATAAATACATGTGGAAAAGCCAACTTCTGAAGGGAATAGTTGGAAGGCAGGGTTAGAACAGAAGATTTGCCACCATGGCTGTAACAGTGGCAACCAAGTGTGGTATTAAATACATGCTTGGGCTCCTTTGGCTTCCTTGGGACTGTTGTTGCAGTCCAGCCTTGCAGGTCTGGTGGCTGTGGCAAGGTTTAGGTCTGAGAGCAGTAGATGAAAGGTTTTTCTGAAAAGTGAGTTGACCAGCTTCAAGCTGGTTGTTGTTTCACTTGTATTGCTGCTCAGAGGGTTGGGTGGAAATCCATGAGCTTCTTACTGTGCTCCTGGAGGGATGGCAGATCTTGCTCAGCCTCTCCCCAAGCACTCCAGAAGAGTGAAAGCCAACTAACCATAAAAACCTGGTCTCTATTTGAGAGGTTTAAAATTTTAATTTTTTGCCCAGTAATTGGAAAAAATGCCTAGCTTCATGCATATTCAAGTTATCTGTCCTCTAAATCTTTTCCTGAGGGGGTGTTATAACGGTGATACTCTGCAATGGGTCATCCAGGAGGGCATACCCAGACTTTTAAATTTAAAGAGGATGTTGTGCATGGCCTTGACATGGCAACACAAAGTTGCCATAAGAGTACAGGATAGCGTTTTTAGGTGTGCTTTATTCCAGTTAAAAGTATGGGCTGATTTTCATTTATGCTATAATCAACTTTGATTCCTGTCCCCGTTCCTAAAAGCAAGAAACTACTGGTGATGTTCAGGGGCGCACATTCTGTGTAAGGTAAGTGTAGCTTAGGGCTGGGCTTACACTGGTGTAGGATGCTGCTTGGTGGGACAAACATGGGTCAGGCACAGGCACTAATAATATCTCTGTTTAATTGGGCTGAGCACACAACAGAGAGTTTATGCCAGCTGTGGGAAGCCTGGTGATACCTTCATGTTAGTGGGTTTTATACAAGGACAGGTCACCTGCCCATATTTTTGAAAAATATCTGACGTGGGTAGGAGAGTTTATAGTGAATTGGTACTCAACACCACGCTGCTGCAGCATGTTTGATCCTGCCTGAGGAGCTGTGACATGGGCAATGCATAAACTGTATCTCTTAACTATGTTTTCAAGGAGATGCAGCTTACTGAAGGTCAGAGAGCAGGGCCAGGAATGGTATAGTGATTTTTTTTTCTTGTTTGTTTGGGAAAAAGAGCTTAAAAGCAAACACACATAAGCAGCAAACAAAGGAACCCTTTACTTTGCCAAATGTCTTGCTGGTAAGAACATCGGCAATGAGGTACTCTTGAACTGGCTTCCATCTCCTGCCTTAGGGGAGAAAACAGTCTTTCTTTTACAGTGTCTGTAAAGCAGTGTCTGTTTTACAAACCCTTTGTTTTTACACCCTCAGTTACAGGTTGATTGGAGTGATTGTTCTGTAATTGGGAGGCGCCTTTCAGCAGTCTAAGCGTATACTAATATTGGATAAAGCAACCTCTTTCCCCGTGATGTTGCTCTGAACCCAAAAGTGTGATGTTCTCCTCTGGCTCCCCATTGGGAGGGTGACAGTAGTAGGGCACAGTCTCCATTGGGTAGGTATGTGCTATTTGGCATGGCTGGCCAATATAATTCCTTAAGATTTTATTAAAAGAATTAAGTTCTATTGTACTTTATCCAAGTACAGATAACATATTAATTAATGTCTCCATAGCTAAAGCAAATTGGCTGGAAATTTGTGGCTGATCTGAGCACAAGGAAAGTTTTATCTTCATTTGTCTTTCTTCCCTTTTGCCTCTTACTTCCAGCATCTAATTGCTGTTCCATGGTTCCTGGCACTCGTGGTTAAAGCTGAGGGCTATTTGCTCTTTTATTTTTATTTTTAATATCCTGTGGCATCTATAGCCTGACAGTCAGGACAGGGAGAGTCCAGAATTTAAAGGAACCCTAGGCCACTTTGAGTGTGTTCTTTGTGGAAATCAGATTTCATTTCAAGTTTTAGGTACAGGATAGTTTAAGACAATTTAAATCTGGATCGTTTAAAAGCTGCTTTTCTGCAATGATTCCAGGAAGAGAAGGCACGGGGTTACGAATGTAATTTTTTGGAATTGCTGAGCATCTGAAGCCGTTCTCAGTCATTTCAGCAGAAGTTCAGATGTATTTCCCCAACCATCTTTCTGAAGGTGCTCCCCTTGGGTCTCACTTCCATTTCACATATTTCATATAATACTGGTATATATCATCTTCTCTGGCTGTATTGCTGTCTTGAATCCATTTACTGGAATTCCTGTGCTTTCTTTTCAACTATTTGCTGCTAACCACTAATAAATCTGGAACATATTTGGACTTGGTGGGATGTTGGGCTTTCCAGGATGAAACTCCATTGTTTCCCGTTACAGGCGGTGGTTGTTAATTGCCTTTTCTTCCCTCCCACCCTCAGTTATCTGAAGTCCTCCCTTATTGCACCAGCTATTTCTGCCTGAGCTGTCCCTGCTCGTTGCCACCTTTGTACCCCCTTCCTGCCAGTGTCTCTTCCCAGGCTGGTCCTGCTGGAAAATGTGCCCACAGCCGCTCCTGCAGGAGAGCCAAAAGGGGCAGAAGGTTTCTGGCACAGACTTGCCCAAATCCCATCTGAACTGTTTCATCTGCAATGACTGCAAGAGGTTTAAGTAGCAGGAGAACAGCCAGGAGCCCAGCACGAAAGATAAGATTTGAAATAAATCAAGAATACATGCCTGTCGCATCTTTTACTGAATCCTCATTTTCAGCCATCTTTTTTTTAATTTTATTTTAAGCATTTAGAATGGGAAGTGTCTTTTCACATTTCTGTAACTGCCCAGTATATTTTGAAGCTCTTACATAAATAAAAAGTGTTCAAAAACGTGTCAGTTAAATCTCTAGTCGTTGCAGGACACCATCATTAAGTAGCGAGTTTCATTGGCCACAGTCTGGCCGACTGTCTCTTCTTGATTTTAATGTTCACAGTCATGTGGGAAAGAAAGATGACAAAAAGCTTCTGCTTTTTTTCCCCCCTGCTCACAGGTCATGGCGTGGCAGAACTGTAACCCCCTTGCACCCGGTGCTGGGAGACACTGCAGGGAGGTGGACTCCCATGGGTGAGCTGAGCTCCCTGCTGCCAATTTGAGTTTTGTGCTGGTTTTTTTGTTTTTTTTTTTCTTTTTTTTCTTCTTTTTTTAATAGAAACTTCCTTTGCCTTTTTTTTTTCCCTTAAGATGAGGGAACCCAAATTGTTTTTCCATGTGTTGTTTCAGATGAATATGGTTTTCTTCCTCTTTTTCTTTCTGTCAAAATAACTAGTGGAAAAAATTTTTGAGTATTATTCAAAGACCTTTATTTGTTTTCCCCTAAGCTTACTCTTTACTTTGGACCAATGCCTTATTTTTCAGTAGCAGATCAGAGCTACCAAAAAGCTGTCTGCTAGACAAGAAAAGTAACTTTTAAAAAATTGATTTGATGCTCTTTTCATACATCAAGGTGAATAATTGTACATTATTGGCATTGCCACAATCTAAAAATGGTAGTAAAAGTCTTTGGGCTGGCACTTTTATGCTGTCCTGAATGAATTCCCTTATGGGCTGTGTTCAAAATAACTTGACATCCTTGCAGCTGTGCATTACTTAGAAAGCAAGAAAGTAAATTTTGGAAATAACTTCTTTCTGTTATTGGAATATCTAGTACAGAAATTCAGTGTTTACTTTTTGTTAGGCACAGCATCTTGGGATTTCGGTTTCCTCTGCTGAATCTAAGGTATCTAATTAGGGTGGTGATGGTTAGTCTGAAAGAAGTACCTCAGATTTTTTTTTGAGCTGTATGGCAGCAGTATTTTCAAGTAAGTTCTTCTTAATTTTTAATAGTTTATGAAAGTCATAAGTTAAAGCACATTTCCTTCTAGGGCTTATGTTTTCCTCATCTATTCCTACCATTATTACAAACATGTAACTTACCATAAGGGAATTAATCAAGAGAAAAAAATAAACATGTAATTCTAATACAAGTTCTGGTACTACCCTTATTCTCCTGTATTTCCCCTATTTCCATACATAAAATTGACCTGTAGCTTTCCTCACACCTGATGTTAGCTTAATATTTATATTTATTTATATGCTGAACCTTGATGAACTTAACTTCCTGATTTGCTATTTTTATAGCAGTTAGAAGTAAATGGAAGTAGAAATGGCAATGCCTGTTGTCAGAGGAAGCAAAACTGACATGCCAAAAAACCACTGCAGATTAGTGCTGATTTTAGATCTCTGTTTCCAACTGCTTCTTAAGGGTATGATGTGACAGTAATTCTTGATCTGAACACTATCATTTACATACATGACACACTTCCCTTGTGGCCCATATTTAGATCACTTCTGGAATCTCTGTGAATGCTCCTTCTTCACATTCTTTCATGGAGGGTGTGTGTCCAGAGAGGCTTTAAAAATTACTTTTAAGGGAAAAAATTTCTGAGAAATACCACACCCTCTTACTCCAAAGAAGCCCTACACTGTTTTTCTTTTGGTTATGCTTCTTTTAGTTTTCTTTTTCCTTCCTGAGATGCATGCTACCTGGAAGTTGCCCTGGAGTATTTGACGGTGGTGCTGGCGTAAGAACCCCTGAGATGGGCTGGTACAAGGGGGGCAGATGTTCATGTATCCATATCCTTATTAAGTCAGGGGTGAGCTGTGCATGGGATCAAAGTTAAACCTAAAAAGTCGTCTCCTTTAAATCCAAACAAGGGTGGTGATCCTGGTTTATCCAAGTCAATTTGAAGCGGCTCTTTAAGTCACTGCGGTCTTCATGCCTGAACAAAGGCACTTGCTCTTTCGCTCTTCACGTGCCCTTTGTTTTTGCCATGAACCTTCCCCCAGCAGAGCCCACAAGCACCATTTTGCCTGTGGTGGCTTCCCGAGGAGGTACAGCTACAGAAGAGTAGTACTTGATGTGATCCCCATTTTAGTCCCTGACAAGGAGAGCAGGCTGTGGAAGGACTGTCTGGAGACCAGGTTGCTTGGACGAGCGTTTTGGAGAAGGCTAGGTGAAACAAAAAAGGGAACAGAGGGCACACAGAGGTACGGTCTCCTGCTACACCGCTCTAGTCTTCATTTCCTATCCACTTTATCGTTTGTCCGTACATCTTTTCAGCTGGCATCAGACTGAGCACTTGGGTGTTTCAGCAGTTGTCTGCTAGTTCATAGAATCATAGAATTGTCTAGGTTGGAAGGGACCTTTAAGATCAACCAGTCCAACCATCAACCTAACTCTGGCAAAAACCATCACTAAACCATGTCCCTAAGCAGTATGTCACTCTTGTCTTTTTAAATGCCTCCAGGGGTGGTCCCTCAACCACTTCCCTGGGCAAACCCACTCCAATGCTTAGTTGTCCATACGTGTCCTGCTTCTGGGACGAAGCGACCGCTGTCACGATGTTGCTTGGTACAGTGGTCTCCAAAGCAGGGTGCATGCACAGGATGATGCACTGGGGTGCAAGAAGGAAATACTGGGACTTCAATAGTACAAGCACACACTTTATAGCTGAATAAATAGACATATATTGGGGATGCACGCTCAAAAGTTTTTGCTGATGAGATGTACGTGATCAGAATAGTTTGTAGGCTACGGCTCTAGCAGATGGAAAACCAGTTCATCCTTTTTTTCCCCTTATTTGCCCCCTGATTATGGCTCAGCTAAATTGAGGCCTCCGCAAAGACGGCCTCCTCCCAGTTTATAGACGCTCCGTAATGAAATGACTCCCCTAGGAAACTCAGCTGAAAACCAACCCTTCTCCAAGAGGAGATGTAAATGAAGGGCCCTCTCCAATGCAATTAATTGAAATGCATCCACATGATCTTTTCCTTTTGAGTTGAATGGGAGCTGATGGGTTTTCCCAGTGCAGGCAAAAGAGCTGTTTTCTTCTCCTAAAGCCTGATGTTCTATTTATTGAGGCTGGTTAAGGGAAGGGAAGGTGAAGGGGCACAACCGGACAGCAGGGAGGGGAGAGAGCATGGTGCCAAAATTTGCAGGCCTGGTGAGGAGCAGAAAAAACAGAGGCGAGGTGACTCAAGCAGCTTCCCTCCCAGTCTGCCCCACTGTGCCTCCCAGCCTGGATTCTTCCTGTCCTGCTGCACCTTTTCTCTTGGAGCAGTCCTTTTCTGCCTTTTCCAAAAATGAAAAGGTGGAAGCCTGCCAAGGTGCTTTGGAGGATGGCTTTCACCAGGGATCCTGCTCACCTGGGTTCGTGCTAATGGCCCCCACTTGGGCATCCAAATGATTCGCTTCTCTTTGCACTGCCTGGTGTAAACACTCAGGCAAATGATTAGGGAAAAGGCGTGGAATGGACAGATAGATGGACACCTCCTGTCTAGCTGCGTCCCCAGTTGCCAGAGCACCCCCAGCCCCGCTGGCAGACAGGCTGCGAACCCAGCTGAGGTGGGACCCTGCCACTCATGAGTGCTTTGTTCATGAGCTTAAGCGCCCTGAAGCCCTTCTCTTTTGCTCAAGTTATGCTACTGTGGTTTTTTTTTTTTCCTTTCTTTTTAACTAAACAGCCTTTCTGCTAGAGTGTACGCCCAGGCTCCATGGGGTCTGAGGTGAGGATGCAAGGCCAGAGCGGGATTTGGTCCCCTACACTGCACCTTTTCCGGCTCCTTCCCCTTTGATAAGGGTCTCAGGCCAGCCAGCTGAGTCCCATGTCACCGCCTTGTCTTACAGGAGTGCTCCAGGGAAAGTAGTTTAAGGACCATGAGATGCTTAAAGACTAGTCAGTACTAGCAGTAGAGGGAAGCAGGCAGTGGAGAGCTGTGATATGTAAAGAGGTTAGTCAGCTGGGAAATGGCTCCCTGCCTTCACACCCCTTTCTTCCTATCTAAAAGAAACAAAATCAGGTAGAACTGTCAGAGGAATACAATTTAGGTTTACAAAGTGTTTAATATTCCACAGGTGAAATTGCAAAAAAAAAAAAAAGAAAAAAGGTGTTGATTCTAGTTTACTAAATCATTCATTTTATTATTCAATGCTAAGCAGTAGAGTGGTTGAACTTGATTTATAATGACAGTGGTTTTGTTTCCCCTTAATGATTGCTTTTGTTACAGCCGGCAGAATAGAGTAGTACCTCAGGTTATCCTGCAGATATGACTGCCCTGCTTTGCTGCAAGGTGTCCCTATTTTTCAGGGAAAAAATAAAAGAGTCAAATGGTAGTGCCAGCTTGGAAAGTTACTGCATAGCTGCTGTCACATAAAGTGGAATAAATTGCAAGAGCTTTAAAATATGTGCAATATGTGTACCGACTTCCTACAGACTAGCACTCTCAGTGATTACCGGTAGCAATTACCTGAAAGCTTTATGCTTGTAAGGTCAAACACAAGACTTTAATGGTGAATGATTGCAGCTAAGTTTTTCGGGGTTTTATCTTGTGAAGGATAGATATCCTTTTGCTTTTTAGCAGCTTAAACATTCAACACTCGCTCCTGCCTCTCCCTTGCTGCACCTTCCTGCTGCGCTGCTGTAAAAGCCCCAATGAGGAGAACAGGTCCCTGGGTAAGCTGGTGGGTGAGAGGAGGAGGGTGCTGAAGAAGGAGGAGAGGGTGGGCAGGGCCTGTCAATCCACCTGGGTGACCAAAAGGGGAGCTGGGTGAGACACTGGAGTAGTTTCTACGGATACATGACCCCAGTGATGTTGACCTGAAAGGCTGGAGGAGTTCTGCACTGATGTGCCAAGTCAGACATGGGGACTAGAAAGGGCTCTCCTGTGAATAAAAATACTTCAGGCTATGATGGCCTTCAGAAAGCAATGTATTTCCAGGTTAGAAAGTCCCTCTACTTGGAAGCAATGAATTCTTACAGAAGTCTTTACACCCTTCATTTTCTCTGTCTCCCAAAATAGGGTGGGGGAAAGGCGGGAGAGGAAAGTAGCACGGTGGGTGAGGTGGGAGGGGAATGGTGAACACAGAAGCTGTCAGTGCTAACACATACGTGGTAATAATGTCTGTTACTTGTGCAATATGAAAATATGCCAACCAGCATGTCATAAAAAGCTTCAGGGCAGTTTCGTGTTGAAACAGAGATTTATTCAAACAGGGGACCCAGCTGATAATGTCAATGAAATCAAATAATCAAAACACGTAGCCGGAGGTGGGATATTTGAATCAGAGAGCCTGAGCTATCTTTCTGAGTCTTTAAAGTACTTCTCAGTCTTGTGAGAGATTATATTGAGAAAGCTCGAAATCTTAAAGGGTGACTCACTGTATTTTCCGCACCGAACAATTAAGCTGTTTCACTGAGCTCATCTTCACTGGTCTGATATGTAATAACTTGTTTTCCCCTCTGCTGCAGCCTAAATTTATTCCCCTGGTGTTGTTAAATGTGAACCTTTTTCCTGATAGGTTTTTTAATGCTACGGTCGATCAGCAACCCAGAATTTGATAGCTGCGTGGAAGATTGCCACAAATAACATAATTCTGTGCAGTTTCTTCATCTGGGCATCGAGCAAATTGCTCTTGAAGGAAATCCAGTCTTTGCAGTGAGTAGGTTTGTCTGAGTTTTCACTCAGGTTGGGGGAGGTGTTCATGCCCCAACTCTCTCTTCTGCTCCATGGTCCAGCCCTGACCGGGTGGGCAAGTCTCAACAGGCCTTACCTCAGTTGACCCTTCAGCCAGAGAAGCCCCAGGTGGCTGTGAGAATCAAAGTAAATGCCCCCCGATGCCCTAGGTGTGCTGGATTTCTTCACAAGCTGAACCTCCACCATCACCTTGCAAAGGCTGTGGAATGGGGCAAGCCCTTGCAGTGCCCTGGTGAAACACTGGCAAGCGATCCAAGGTTAGTTGATATCACTGTGAGGAGAGAGGGAAAGGAGTAACTTACAACCCTTACTCCTGCTGGGTGAGACAGCGGGGAGCAAAAAAAGATCCTATAAGAAGTGGAAGCATTTCTTGACTGTGGCTCACAGCAGGGCTTGGAGGGAGGCAGGGGCTGAGAGGGAGGCAGGGTGGCCAGCAGCAGCCAGCTGGCCCCGGGTCTGCGGCAGCGTGCCTGGGAGGGAGATCCCTGGTCCACTGCCAGTGAGTTTGGGAGGAAAGCAGCTACCGATGGTGTTAGTCAGCTGCTGGGTGCTGTTCAAGGAGCTGGCCCGGCTGTAAGAATGTCGGGTTGGGCGTTATCTCATTTCCCCTTTCACGTAACCCCGGGGACAGGGGAGACCATCAATGAAACCCTGGCGGTGAATGGAACCAGAAGCAGGCTGAAACGTGTAAATGGTTTCTCACAGAAGATTTATCTTTTAGTCCATTTGCACCATTCCACAGGCATAACCTTCCAGTTTGCATGTTCTTTATTTTCCCCTGGCTGTCATTGTTCCCATTTAATCCTTAAACATAATAATATGCAGTCATAACGGTGAGGAAGAACACTTTTCATAACATCAATGTCAAACATGGTGTGATAGAATTTCTGTAATATTTTGGCTTAACACTATGCACATGGTGCCAGCAGTACTGCAGAGTGGTTCAGAGACTGCTGTTCCGGTCATTGGGAATGCTTTTTTGGAGCTCATGTAAGAGGCCCCAGAAGACACGCAAAAGAGTAAACACAGTATTTTATATTTGAAAATAGTAGCAAAAATAGGCTGCTGGAGAATTAAAGCTCAGTCAGCCCAGCTTTGATCCCAAGCAAAGCATGAATGCAACTTAACTGTCAATATAAAAGCACTTACTGAGTAGTACAGCATTAAAAAAGGCAAGTGAATTTCTAAGAACAGATGGTTTCAAAGCAGACAGTTTTCCAGCCCTGACAGATGAGCGTGCCTTATCTGCATAAATGCGGGAATAAGTGAGGTGTATCTGCTGATGCTGTCTCGCCCGAAATTTTATAAGCAAACAAGGGAAAGAGGCTCTAGAGTTAGAGCCACGGTGATTAAATTGGCTGGAGAACAAGGCTGAAAGGGAAATCTGAAAGTTGAAATTTCACAAAGAGAAGTGCTAAGAGTCATGAAGTCATGAAGGAGAATTCAAATGGCCCCTGGGCTGGGCTATTTGGAGGACATACTGAAAAGGGTAGCATGTCTTATCATGTGCCTGCAGCGAAGAACAGCTCTTGTTTTGGAAACAAATATAAAGGAGGGTCAACCTAGATTTTTCTGAAGAGGCTGCGTGTTCATTACTGAAAAAGCCTGAGAGCCGTTTTCCTGCCCAAGGATAACAGAGAGGCCTTGTTACAGCCAAAGTACTTACTGGAAGGAGTGCAGCGGCGCTGGGTGCTGGTGGGTGCTGCTTTACTGAAATCTAGGAGCAGGGTTGGGAGCAGGGAGGAGGAGAAGGTAACTTCTGGGGACTCTAATCCCAGCGGGGCCTCTAACCCCAAAGCGGGAGCTTTAACCTCGATTTTGGTTGCACACAAAACTTCAAAGTATACCTGTGAGGCGCTAGCAGCCTGCTATACACTCACCCTGCATGTTAAAGTAAGGATTTGGGGGTAACACAGCAACCAAACAGACCGGTCCCAAACCCACAAGTTAGATTTCTAAAGAATGCCTTTCTTAGCTGGTCCTTGTCTGTCCCAGCAGCGATCTGATTGAGGAGGGGAGTCTCTCTGGAGAAATCCCTGGAGGTACCCAAGAGAGTCCTGATCTTAATGGGTCCTAAGCAAGGGATCTTGGGTTCCAGTCCCCCCTGGGATGCAAACCTGAAACAAAGCACTGAACTCAGTAGCCAATGTGACTTTAATTAAGCAGGTATTCTTCATTGCAGTGCTAGGGCCACTCCGGGGTTCTCTTCGAGGTGCTCCCAATTCAGCAGCGATTTCAAGGGGTTTATATTTACGTGAGCTTCTACATACTTAGGGTTTTTCCACAAAATGATGAACTTAAGCACACCTCGTCCTACAACTATTTACACGAGGCTATTGCAAATTACTTCACCGTCTTTGCTGCCATCTAGCGGCCTTCGTTAATAACCGCAGTCACTCTGGTGGTCGTTTATGTCATCAGGTGGTCGTGTCTTCCTCTTTAGCGGTTGTCCTCTGGATGAACCTGGGTCGTTATGGCCCTTGTTCTGCGAACTTGGCAGCTTGAACCTCTTCAAACTGGTTCTTTCTGGTTCAGTGATTATATATTCTCTTACCTTCTTCCTACGTGACACGCTAAACTAACTTTACATAATAACACATTTGTAACAGTCTCTGCTAATTTCTGTTTCTAGATAGTATATAAGCTTAAGAGGTTATAAGGTCTTAGCACATTTATAGCTGTCTCATCAATTCCTATCTCTAAATAAGACATGACCTCACAGGGCTCTTAAGGTCTCAGGCAATCTTCTCCAGAGAGAGTTTAAGGCACACTGTTTGCCATCGCTCTTAATATCTACGCAATTTAGCAGCAGTCTGGGTCTCTGATTCACACGGATGGCAAATCTGTTTTGGTTGTGAGATAATGTTTCTGCAGTCTCTGTAAGTGAAAAGAGGAGGCATATGATAGCTAGGGAATTAGGATCACTTTTCTCTCCAAAACATTATTTCCTCCTTCCATGTACTTTTCTGCCAGCGAGGAGGTGGGTACAGCGGGGTAAGCGGATGAAGTCAGAGGTCCCAAAATGCTGTGTGCCTGTGACAGGGTATGCACATCTCCCCGTGTGTCAGGATGTAGACTGCGAGGACCCATTCAGCCATGCTGGACAATACGTAGCCTTCCTGTTTGTTCTCCCCGCTTATGGGAATTGCGGAGGAGGCCAGGGAGAACGGCAGGGATGATTGCTTCCCTTTCTGGACCTGAGGATCCTGGGGTTAGGATCTGGTTGATGTGGCTTTGGACTCTGAATCAGAGACCTCTAAACCGCTGCTAAGTTGTGAAGATATTCTAATTAAAAGCAATAGCAAATGGTGTACCTTAAACCTCTTTGAATCGGAGCCCTCCAAACTGTTGAGATAATTTAATTAAGAGCAATAACAGATGGCATACCTTAAACCCTTTTGAAGGAGATGGCCAAAGACTTTATGACCCCTCTAAGTTTGCATAACCTTTAGAAGCAGGAGTTACCAGAGACAGTTACAAATGGGCTGAGGACCTTGTAACATTTTGGAGCTTAAATATTTTTAGAAACAACAATAGGAGAAAGAAATATAAATGTGCTATTATGTAGAGCTAGTTTAGCATGTCACAAAGAAAGAAGATAAAAGAATTCATGATTACAGAACCAGAAGGAAGTGATGTAGAGCTGCCGAGTTTGAAAAAAAAAAAAAATAGGAGAGACATAATGACCTAGGTTCACCTACAGGACAAGTGATGAAGAGGAAGATGCGACCACCTGATGAAGTAAACCACCACCAGAGTAACTGCGATTGTTGATAAAAGGACACTAGATGGCAGCAAAGACCGTAGAATAATCCGTAGTGTAATTATGTAGAAGGTCCTGAGAATTCGTGAGTGCATGATAATGATTTTGTAAAAAAACTGTAAATATTTAAGAGTAAATCGTTGCTGAGGGAGAGCCCCTCGAGGAAAATCCCAGTGCGACCCCAGCAGTGCAATAAAGAATATTTGCTTAATGGTCACATTGGCTATTGAGTCCCGTTCTTTGTTTCAACTCCACAGATGAAATTACGACAGTTACCAGCACATTAATACACTGAATGGGCAGATTCAGTGTATTAATGACAATTAATGCCCTGGGGATTCAAAAGGGAAGTAATGAGTAGTGCTTACTGTTTGGGGAGTAAATTAATAGAATTATAGACTCGGGGAATGGTTAGATTTGGAAGGGACCTTAAGGATCACCTAGTTCCAACTTCCCTGCCATGGGCAGGGCTACCTCCCACTAGAGGAGGTTGCTCAAAGCCCCATCTAACCTGTCTTGAACACCTCCAGGGATGGGGCATCCACAGCTTCTTTGGGCAACCAGTTCCTGCATCCTGTGTTACCCTCACAGGAAACAATTTCTTCCTAATATCTAATCTAAATCTACCCTTTTTCAGTTTAAAACCATTACTTCTCATCCTACCACTACACTCCCTGATAAAGAGTCCCTCCCCACCTCTCCTGTAGGCCCCTTTCAGGTACTGGAAGGCTGCTATAAGGTCTCTCTGGAGTCTTCTCTTTTCCAGGCTGTACAACCCCAACTCTCTCAGCCTGTCCTCATAGGAGAGGTGCTCCAGCCCTCTCATCATCTTCATTGCTCTGCTCTGGACTTGCTCCAACAGGTCCATGTCCTTCTTATGCTGGCATCCCAGAGGTCCATTGTTTAACTGCAAAACACCGCCTTCGCTTTTTCCAGGAGCATGCTTGCAGAAAGGTCAAGCCTTTCTGCTGTTATCCTTAAACAGGTTGGAGAGGAAGTTTTTGACAGCTCCCTACATCCAATACTTCCTCTGCTCAGCTTTTGTCACTCTAGTCCCACAGGGCAGTAACTGTGCCATCTGCTTCTGCCTGGCACTCGAGTCCCTGCCATCTTCTCCTCCTCTGCTTGACCTGTCGGTGCCAGTGGGCTCAGGAGAGGACACTGGGCGAGGACAGTGGGTCTAGCCATGGAACTGGTGTTTCCCATCACTTCTTGATGAGGGGCCCTCAGCCAAGCAGCGCAGTTAATCCCAGAGCATCGCTCCAGGCCTGTCTCAGGTGTAGCAATGACACTGTTTCAGAAGTTGTGCTTCAATGATGCGGTGAGTTCAAGAGGAGAGAAGTGGCTGTCTGAAACTCTCATGTCAGTTGAGGGCAGGAGATGTTTTTAATTGGTGCCATTTCATAGAATCATAGACTTGGCTTGGAAGGGACCTTCAAAGGTCATCTATTCCAACCTCCCTGTAAGGAGCACCACCTAGATCAGATTGCTCAGAGCCCCATCCATCCTGACCTTGAATGTTTCCAGGGATGGGGCGTCTGCCACCTCTCTGAGCAACCTGTGACGGTGTTTCACCACCCTCATCCTAAAAAATTTCTTCCTTATTTGAAGGGATGCGATTTTGATTTCTTGCCTGAGCCTGGGTCAGCCTGGTTCAGCGGTCCAGAGTGAATGTCAGTGAATTTGCCATTAGCCTTTGGTGACTTTGGGGTTAGCTGCTTTGATGACACTGACGGCATGGAATGACAGCAAGGAAAACCCCAGGGGCTTTTCAACCCTCCTTTTACTTCATTTGGACAGGCAGCGCCTGCACAGCTTGTGGGGATTTGTGGGGAGGGTGGCGGGCTGGCCTGGGCCGGGCAGGCGGCAGCCGCTCCTCCATTTGGGAAGGGGTGTTGTGAAGGAGGGGAACATGGCGGCTCTCTGGCTCCACCTGCCGGCGAGAGGGCAGCGGGCCCAGGACAAGGCAAGGCCGCTCCCCCGGCCCTTGGGTGAGCGGGAGGGTCGCTCCCTCGGTGGGTGGGTGTTGTCGGGGTCGTCGGGCGGGGATCGCTTGGAGGAGCGGCGGCTGCAAAAGCTGTGCGGGGGGCGTTTGGTGTGAAGGAGGGAAGTGAGGGAAGGGAGAAGTGGCGGGCAGGGATCTCAAAGTCCTAAAAAAGCGATAACTGCAGTTTTCACAAACTTCCCCTCCGTTCCAGGGGCTGCGGCCTGCCCCTGTTCTGCAACCGGCCATGTCACCTCCTTCTGCAAACGTGGCTGGAGTGGATGTGGCTGCCAGTCCCGTGCCCCTTGTCCCAGCAACAGGACACCCACGGGAGGTCCACGGCAGGGGATTGTTGGAACTTGATGATCGTTAAGGTCCCTTCCAACCTGAACCATTCTATGATTCTAACATTTGCTGAAATGAAATTCTCTTTTTGCTGAAACGGGGAGGTGCTTCTTGCATCTTGCTCCCACGGAGCTGGGTATGGCTTACTGGTCACTTGCTCTGTGCGGGCTAAATCCCCTAACCCACCCCACGAACACCAGTCTCCTGCTGGTCTGGCAGGCTGCACTGGCTGGGAGAGGGCTCTGGTGAGAGCAAGAGACGGCTTAAAGGAGGGTACAGCTGGGGTGGAGGTGAGAGGAGGAAGTTGTCTGGTGGGGGGGAAGGAAGAGCAGTGGAAGGAGAGAAAAGGAACTAGACTTTGCCCTTTCGGTGAGCTCCTCCGTTAGCTCAGTCACACGCTGCGTACGCCCTCAGTAAACTCGAACGGCTGAGGCATGAGTACGTGTTTCCTTCTGCTTATTTTGCTCCGGGAATGGTGATCTCAGGGGGTGGCGGGGCAGACAGCTGCAGGGTGTGACTGTCTGTCTTCGCTGCCAGCTCCTGGCAATGCAGGCACCTCAAAACTCTCCTTTGGGAGGGTTACCCATGCTGCCTGAAGCAGGGAGAAGGACACAGACCTGGCCAGGAGCTGCAGAGTGTTGAGTATCCTGGAGCAGCCCTGATGAGCTGTCTCCACCCATATGCTGCTCTTCTGGTTCATGGTGTCCTGTTAGAGGAACAAAGAAAAATACTATGGGAAATGTGGGTCTGGAGCAATGGTTCCCTCCTGTAGTCAACCTTTGCTTGACAGCACTGGTCTACTTTCATGCCTAGCTCAGGTCCAGCCCCTTCTCCTCTACTTGAGGAGCTTCATCACCACTGCAGAGTCACGGCTGCTGATCCCATCTTCTGCTGGTGCTGGAAGACCAGGTGCCAGGACCGAGCTGATGATTTTGGCTGGACTGTGTGACTTTGTCTTGAGCTGTTCATGTGGCTTGGCCCTTCACTTCCCCTAATGCCTGGTCCAGGTGACCACAGACCCCAGCGATCTGGCAGGGTTTACTAGCTTGGTCTCTGTGGGGCTGGCTTTCTCCTTTTCTCCTTGGCCATAGTTTTGTTGACAAATTTTCTTCTAGCACAGCTCTTTTGGAAAGTAGGTTGGTGATACAATGGGGCCAACTATTGTGAAGTGAACAAAACTGAAAAACATAGTTTAGCCAGGCCAAACTGGTTAATGAATGGCTCAAACAGGCTTTAAATGTGTTAATTGAGGAGTTAATGCTTGTTTTCCTAGTTCCCTTTTAACAGATGCTTATTGACATTCTCTTTGAAGTCTTGCAGCTTTTACAATCATCATGAATCAACAAACTGTCCTTCCTTCCTATAAAAGTGGAACTGCTGGCATATGAGCAATATATGAAATAACGCACGTTGCAATACCAAGTGAGGCCTCTCTTCATTCTGTAGGGCAACTGGTTTATTGTGATTTTCTCCCTCCTTGAGAACAAACTGCTCTTACCTTGACATTTGCTACATTATTTCAAGAGACAAAGCTGTAGTGCGTTCTCTCTTCTAGTTTAGTAACTGCTCCAGTGAAAAGTTCAGTACAACTTTGCTGCTGTTTTTGTACTTGAAGGGCTTTCTCAGGAAGAGATAAGAAGTTCAAATGAGGAAGCACTATGTGGTGGTATGGGAAACAGCAGCTTGAAAAGATAACTTATATTGTTAATTTGTCCACAAAAAGGGGTTAGCGATAATGTTAAGTGGCCCGAAGACAGAAATAGAAGGAGCGAGAAGCAGGGTGTAGAGGGACGTGGTGGAGAAGGGAAATCAAAAGAAGACTGTTGATACAGCAACAACAGAGTTTGTATGCGTTATTTAGTGCATAAGGTGAAAGTAGGTAAGAAGGATTAATAAGATGTGTGTGCGTTGTCTGCCAAAAGTCTTGTAAGAAGGCCAGGTGTTGTGTACCAGACTTCACCAAGATGTACCGAATATTGCAGATAAATACACTACAGTGCAGTAAGTACAGGGTTAAATTTCTGAATAGAGAAGATTTCTGCGTTGCCTTTAGGGTCACCTTCAAATCCCAGCACAAATGCCATGTCTGAAAGCAGCACATCAGTTTCTTTGTTAAATGCTGCTGTAGATCTGGGGCTGGCCCTACTCAGTTTCACAGCTTGGAAGCTTGGAAGGCAAGTAGTCATGTTTTCACATGATGTATTTTTTTATTAAGTTATGTCTGTCCGTAAATAGACAAATTAATAAATGCCTTTCTGAGTGACCAAGGAAAAAATACCCACTTTCTTGAATTCCTTTATAAACTCTGCAAGCATAGTTTGCAATCATTATTGTAAATGAATGGTAAAATAGTGTTAGGAGGGTTAGATATTTCTGATTAGAAAATATTAAATCTTTAAAAATTGTTTGACTCTGCCCAGGCTAGTACTTCAGTGGAAGAAAGTTAACCTCTAAATGGATTGCACAATATATGAAAACTGCATCTTCATATTTTTTTTTCTCTATAGTCAGCAGCAGGCCAAAAGGCAGGTTATTAAGAGCGTACAATGGAAAATGCTGGTGGTCAGATTTGCACCATTTCTCTGTCCCCATCACTGGTGGTGAGCAAGATTTAAGACTCTGCTTGGTACATCTCTAATTGTGTAGCAAGTGGCGGGGAAATATTGTTGGTCTTGAGGATATTGCTGCTTTAAGCTACAAAGGATCGCCGGGGGCCTTTGAAAAGGCATGTAAGGGATTCAGATTGCTTTAGGAAGACAAAGTTTGGGCCTCTGTCCACACAAGAGAGGTGCAGCTCAACTCTTGTTTGGTCAAGCAGGGTGATCACCCCAGCCTGCTCTAGGAGGTGGTGGTTATTATCTGTTCCCAGTTAGTCCTTACCCTGTACTGAGGTTGGCAGAGACAGCAGTGGTCTTCCAGGAGAAGGAGAGTGAAACTGGCCACCTTTGTCTTGGAAAAGGAGAAAATCAGAGGGTATTCCTCCTTTCTCAGCAGGTGGGAGGGTGGGGAGAAAGGGTCTTCCCTCTCCCCTTGGCACTGGCAGAGGTGCTTGTGGTGAGGTAGGGTGGCCCTGCACCAGCTGGCCACTGCTCACGGGTGACTCCAGGTGTTGCTTTTCACAGATAAGGACTTGGATCCCTGTCACACTTACTGACATCTCTGGGGTTATGTGTACAGATTGTTTGCCTTTTCCTTCTCTCTTAGTCCCCAGAATAACAGTTTAAAAAGCCACAAGTTAAAGCACAGGTCTGGAGGGACTGGAGTTGTCACAATCATCTTCAGTCCCTGGAATATCAGAAAATTTGTAAGATAAAAACACCTGAGTGATCCCAAGAAGCGGATATACCACTGTTAGCTATTCCCTCTCCAAGTTTTGAACTTTTGTCATTTAAAAAATACCAGTAGTATATCTAAAGCTATACCCTTTCCTGTAGCATGGAGGATGTGCTTCCCTCTCTCTCCTTGGTGGTTTTGGGGTGGAGAATTGGTGTGACTTGTGGAGCCAAACTCTGAACTTTGCTGGATTTGTCCTCTTTACAGCATCAAAATTTCTACAGAGTGAAAGAAGGAAGTGGTTTGCTAAGTCACCTTTTTTTTTGGCAAAAATTTTATCACAACGACCAGTAATAACCACAGGGAAAACATGCAAACAGTTGAGTATTCAATGTAAAGCTATATATGGGAAAAGCTGCTCATTGTGAACCCGCTGCCAGCGAGACTACACCCGGACAGTAAGTATGTGCCCGGTGGCTTGGGCTGGGGGAGGGTCTGGCTGTTTCGCCTGCCCGAGTGCACGTTACCTGGCTTTCCAAGCCAACAGCCTGGCAACGAATCGTAGGGTCTTTTAGCCCTCCGTGGGGAAATTCTTAGGAGCAGGGGAACGGTGATAAATGGAGTTAGGAAGAGGCTGGATAATAGTTTTGCTTGCTGGGGTTTATTACTGCTAAAAGCAAGCGGCATGGGTAGGATAGAGAGCTTTGAGCAAAGTGCCTGTAGAGTCGTCCCGGTATTCCCAGTAGTTTTTCATTCATTGCTTATCTATCTGGAGTGTTTTTAGGGAAACTGTTTTGTTTGTCCAACCCCAGGATTCGTGGTCGGTTTGAAGTTAGCCCGTCGCTGACAGGTTTTTTTGAGCAATGTGATAATTGGCAGAGGCTGAGGAAGAGACCACTGCAATGGAGTAATTGATCCTGAAAGTGTAATTCCAGTGGAAAGAACAGTTTTGTCCCACCTGTTAGACCAATTGTATTACTCCTTGTTCAGTTTGAGGGAGTCTTTTCTTTTCAGAAGTCAGTCACTTTTCCAGCAAAGCAAACCTTTTATGGTAGGGCAGCTGTACTTTTTTGTTTTAAGGCTTTTGCTCTCATTTAACAATCTTTCGTGTGTTTTTCACATACTTTAATATGAAAAATCTGTATGAGAAAGTATTTTTATTTTTTGTGCTGAATCAAAAAGTGATTTTTGCAACACGAAGGGGAGGTGTTTCTGTTTTACATTATTCTGAATTTCCAGGATGAATTAGCTTAATTTCTTCTGCACTGTGATTTTCTTTCTCAGTATGGATTTTTCTGCATAGATATGGATTTCAAGTTTAAATAATTTTGAAACCAACATATATATACTTAAAAATTAAGGGGGTTTTGAGTGGCTGAAAATTGTACCTTGGCTGTATTTCTTAAGTGTTTACACGCATTCAGCTTTATTTTTCTAGAGAAATGAGCTACTTTGTATATTCTGCTTTGGAGAGTATTAATTCTTACACTAGAAATCAGCATACTGCTAGTCTCTGACCTTTTAAAGGCGGGGATCTCTGGGAACCACTGCTTTCTCCCTTTCTTGGAAATGCTGGTCAGAGTATAGGACCACTTGTCAGTGTATTTACTCTCCTGTGCTATCTCAAGCGCTGGTTCTGTGTGCTCACTTTCCTTTGTAGTGTGTTTCCCCTGCCTTGTTTTTTTGGCCAGTAGGGACTGTGTGAGGTGGCTGTACGGTGTGTTCACAGACACACAGCCAAGATCATTGCTTCTTCTGGGCTACTTAAATTGACCGTTCAGCTCATCGTTCTTATAACCAGGAGCATTCAAAGGCTCCAGTACCCTCTCTGGGGAGTCCAGGTGTGGGTTGTCCTTCCAAAAGTCCAGCACTTGCAGCCATAAAGTAGCATCACCTGCTGCTTTGGGCAGTCATATTTGGTTGTGTGCCATGAGGTGGTGAGGTCTTCAATCATGTGCATGTCCTCAGAGTGACCAGCACCTCTTCCATCCTTCACAAGGGGAGCGTGCCATTTTCTGTCCTTGGCAGTTTAATTTCATTTCAGGGTAAAGAGCAAAACCTTCGTAAGAGGCTTTTCTTTCTCTACCTGTAATGTAGCATTAGTCATTTGAAAATTATTTGTGAGCTGGAAGACAAAGGGGCCAGGAGAATAATTGCTGGGCAGTCAACACAGGAAGCAGTTTATAAACTGCTGTGGTTTTGTTCGCATTTATTTAACCCTGGTGAGTACTGTTCAGGAGAAAAATATGGACTTCCTAATACACTTTTTCCTTCAGTGAAAGGGCAAAGTCAGTCTGGGGCCTGTTTTGACATCCCCCAGTGGTTCTCCAGCAAAACCAGATCTCAGCGGTTCTCTGTCTGGAATGGCTCGTTTGGCCTTGCTGAAGGGGCTTGGTGGCTTTCAGAAGCTGCTGGTCCATCCTTCCTCTCTGCTGTCAGGTTGGCCACGGTTCTGAACTATTCAAACATATGTGAGTTAATCCATACCTACCTCTGGCTGTAGAAATACTGGCACTGAGAAAAGTAAGGCAGTGTTTTCCCAGTAGAGGGAGGTATTGCAAAGCTCAGCCAAAGCAGGATTCCACTTGCTGGAGAAAAACGTGCCTTTTGTCGTTGGTTTTTGGTTTTTTTTTTCTTTTCTGAATTTTAAGGGTTCATGGGGCAGTGTGTGAAGAGAGCTCAGAGGATGCAGCCAGAAGGCCTTGCTCCACATTCGAGTAGATAGAAAAGTTCCCCTGCTAGCTTTTATATTTTTTTATTGCTATTGAAACAGAATAGTTGGAATGAGAGGGGGGATCTTTCTCTGCCTTGCCTCACTGAAACCTCATGGGCCACTGGCACTGGAGGTGGAGATGCCTTTGGTACCACCAGGATGAGGAGGAACCCCCATGCTCACTGCAGCAGCCTTCTCTCTGCCCCTCAAAACCCAAAGGACTTCGGTGGGTTGAGCATGTTGCTGCTCTGAAGGTTGTTGAGCACACCATCATGTAGGTTTTTTCACTTTACATTGTATGGCAGGGACGTGCATCCGTAGAATAGGTTTAAGAAACCGCAGCAACTACCGTTAAATTGCAGCAAAAGTCCTTGGTTGTCTGGAGCAGGGACATAAATCCATAGCGCTGCTTTGCAGTATCCATGTGGATAGTTCAGGTGCCTCGGTACTTAGCCTAATCCACTGATTAATACACGTGCTTCAGGACTGATTGATCACTAAGTGGAACAGGGCAAGAAACATCAAACCAGATGTTAAGGGTCACAGTAGACAAGTAGGGAAGCATGTAATTAGTTAATTATTTAACCCCTTGAATCAACAATTTAGGCTCCCGTGAAGCTTTGGATTTTTTTTTATTTTTTCAAAGGTCGTGTCCTTAGATTTGTGGCTTGATTCCCCTCTGCTCATTTCCTTCTGTCACCCTCTGCCCTAGCAGGGACCCAAGGTGCAGTTCGCTCTTCCTTGACATCCAAACCTGTCTGTGGGGACTTGCTTCAGCAGCCTGTAATTCAGGGAGGCATAAAGCTTCATTTGCGGTCAGCACACCAGTTGGGTGCTTCGGGCGTTCTTGCAAAACTGCTAGATGGGTTATTTCCACTTTCCTTCACTTGCTCCAGCGAGTCCTGTGCATTCCAGCTGACACACAAGCTTTACCTTGGCTTTAAAGAGTGTTTTTCTTCCAGACCTTGCGAGAAATGGTAGAAAACCAACCCTCTTGGACACATTCCTCTGGAGACTCGTCCCAGTGATAAGCTGGGTGAGCGATGTAGGATGGAGAAATATGCTCTCCCGCTGCAGTCACTTTTAAATTGTGTGAACATTACTGTTCTTGTAACGCTCTGATGATGACTTTTTTGACCGTTTATGCTGCCCTGAGAACAGCTTTTCCTATTCCTTTGAAAATCTTTGACTAAATTTAATGGAAATTTGGTAGGCTCTTCAAAGTTAAAAAGAACCCAACCAGAAACCAAACACAAGAATGTGCCACTGGAGTGGAAAATAGATCAATCACATCGATAAAGGCTTTTCTGTGTGCAATGAGAGAGCTAAAACTTTGTCTTTTCTGGTTTCTGTAGTTAACATGCATTCTCTTTAAATACAGACCCCTGAAGAAATGTACTGGATTTGAAATTCAACGATATGGTTTTCCAGCATCACGGATTACTTCCCTTTGAATATATTGAAAAGTAACCAGACATAACCTACCTGTCTTCAGAGGTTTTTAAATTGCAAATTTCTGCTGAATGCCTACAGTCACCAGAACAACAGCAGTTCCACAGAATGTTAAGAGAGAGCACTTCAGGCCTGGTGTGTCAAGATAAACACTTTGTAGGACTGCAGTGAAAACTCATACGTGAGCCTTGTCCCACATAATAAGAAGTTACTTAATGCTTGGGCTGAATGAAAGTTCCTGTCTAGGTTGCACCTTTTGTCTCTTAGACATAGGTGACTATTTTCCTCTAACAAACAAGATACTGATAATACTGTGCTTATCCATGGGATTGCAGTAGCAATGGCAGCTTTCTCTGGGGGGTGGGAGGATGGTCGGGTGCGTGAGTGAAGAGGCACGCACTGGAAAATGAAGAGGGAACCTTCAAAGTACGGGACATAAAAGAAGGCTGTGTGTTACCGGTAATAAGAAAAGCCATGGCAACTTGGCCCATCCTCAAAAGTTCTGACGGAATGTGAAAGGTTCAAGCGGCCCCGTCCCACACGAGAAGAATGTAATCTCTTGAAAATGGAATTATAAACAGCAGATAGGGGCTGGAAGGTAAAAAGGGGTGTGGGGAGCAGGAGGCACTCTCTGGGGAAGTTCTTTCTGCCAAGCGAGGTCCATCTGAGCTGCTTTCTGGCAGCCCTTAAGTGGGTTATGAGAAATATCGTTTGCATTCTCCAACATCTCTCCAAAAAATTCCCCTACAACATGTATTTGATACTCAGAGTTTAAGGTTGACTGAGTAATTTCGGGTTTGAAAAAAACTCGTCTCTCGTGAGGATTGCTGGAGGATCCCACAGACAAAAGGTGTCCAGTTTGGATTTCTTCTTGCAGAAAACTTTTAGCTTGTCCTCTAGTCCTCCAAGAGAGTCTTTTCTAACTCAGCTTAGACCTCTGCTGGAGTTTGATGAAGAAGCCAGTGAAAAATCGATGCTGTGGAGCTGAATCCCAGGTCTATTTTTAAAAGACAGAGCACCTTTACATTGAGGTGGATGTAATCTCTACAACAAACAATGCATGTTGGTGTCTGGACTTCTTGTATCCCTTAAATACACATGGTCTGTCTGGTACTGCTGGTTTTACATTTTAATAATACTGGTTTGGTGCAGCTGTAGTTTCCAAGTACATTTTAGTAAAAGCTGTTGCCCCACAGGCTGTCCAGGCACAGTGGCTGTTTGTGCAGCTAAACAAGAATTTTAATGCTGTGTAGTTCGTAGCAACACACCTTGCAGCAAAGTGGGTGCAGAGTTGTCCTTTAATTTTTGATAGACTTGTGTCGTGATTAATATAAAAGTATTCAGCATACACTGAAGAGACTGCTACTGTGGTGGACAAGAATTTATGAACGATTTTGTAGGTAACAGTTCAATTTCCTTCATTTACAAAGAGCTTTCTCACAGCAAAAAGTCTACTCTGTCTTCACTTCTTACATGATTATTATTATTATCTAAACCTGATTGTTTGGACAAAGATAAATCATTGGTACAGTGATATTTGAAGCGCAGTAAAAGCTGTTGGTAATGTATAAAACCTGCTGAGCGTGCCATGGACATCTGTCGTCTGCCCGTCCTTAACCTCCGCTCGTAACAGCATTAACTTGTCATTGAATCGCTGATTGACTGACTGCAGGGAATTGGCATTTAATTATGTTTAAGCTTATCCTACTGCATGTTGAGAAACAATTTTAAATACTTAGTTTGAAACTGGAATGCAGCGTGTTTAGGCAAATATCGTGACCGTTCTCTCTGTTCTTTTCTGAGGACAGGAGCCTGGATGTATAGCTTTTGTTGATGTTTCAGTGCGTGCAACCTTCTAACGTTATATAAATCACTTCGAATTTCTCCAACCATTATCTATTTGGCATGTTACATGGTTCCTTTTCCAAAATAATTTCTGCTATTTTTCCACTGTGCAATGTTTTATATTATATGTTGATGACATTCCCGGCGGAAGCACACTGGTAGTATTATATAAAATGCTGTGCGTGTCTCCAGTCTGGTAATCCTGACAAAATTAGTGGCAAAGTGACATAACCAGTATGACATATCTTACGCTTTCCTCTGCCTCAGGCATTCACAACTGCTCTCTTGTACCTATTCCTCCACAAAATAAACACGTTAATAATGAAGGATGAAATTCATCCCCCAAAGACCTCGTTTCCTATCCTAGTCAAAGCAGTCCTTGCAAATTGTTAGATTTCGTGTCTTTTATTAAGTGCAGCTTCATTTCAAAAACACACCCCTCCCCCAAACTTTCAGCACAGATGTCAAAACTCTGAATTAAGCTTTTGTTTGTATGGGCCAAGGGTAATATCAAAGAAGTTGTAAAAGGATTTCAAAAAGTGGTGAGCTTTTTTTGAAGTCTTCTTTTGAGTTGAAGAGTTTTGTTACTAAAAAATATGCTAAGTGAGATGAGACGCGGAGCTTGCAAATCCCTGCTCGTCACCTTCCTGTCTTACAGGAAGCCTTAAGCACTTTCATTCCTGTTTTACAATAACACAGGCCACTCCATCACTGCAAAATGTGACGAATAGTTACGGTGGTTACGTTTTTGATAGCTGAGAGTAGGAAGGCAAAAACATCGCGGTTTTCTTCCGACTCTCAAGATGCGTGGGAAAGAGCCGTTTCTGACAAGCACCGTTGCTAGAAGAGCATTTTAAACCGAAGTTACTCATTCATCATCTTCCCGCCGGGGTTTGCTCACGTCCTTGGAGTAAGTCTGAATTTTCCTAGCGCCCGACGTCTTTCTTTTTTGTCCTAAATCGCCGCGGGAAAGAGTTAACAGCCCCTTTGCGACCCTGGAGGTTTTTTAGCCGGTTGCAGCAGGCGCTGGGCCGGCCACCGCCGAGTCGAGTCGCTGCTGCCGGGGCAGCGGGGAGTTGGCAGCAGAAGCGGAGGGAAAGCCGGTGAGCTTGTCGCGGACATCCCTTTAGGTGTGACCCGGAGTGATAAAGGAAATGTGGTGGTGCCCTTNAAAAAGATAACAACCCTCCAGGTAGAGAAATATGACGGCCTTGCAGCTGAAAGAGTTGTCACACTCGGGTCTGTACAGGAGGAGACGGGATCGCCCTGATAGCGTGGGACTGCCCGGGTCGCACGAAGGGAAGCTGAGGTGAGTGCGAATGGACGGGTACCGCCGAGGCTCCTGGCCCTTCTCGGCAGCCTGCTTGCTTTGGTGGATTGAACAGGGCTCTGGAAAGTCATTGCCAAACACATNGCCGGTTGCAGCAGGCGCTGGGCCGGCCACCGCCGAGTCGAGTCGCTGCTGCCGGGGCAGCGGGGAGTTGGCAGCAGAAGCGGAGGGAAAGCCGGTGAGCTTGTCGCGGACATCCCTTTAGGTGTGACCCGGAGTGATAAAGGAAATGTGGTGGTGCCCTTCGGGAGGGTGTGTACCTACGAGAAACAGGAAGCCGAGCAGCGGCCGCCTGCCCTGCCTGCCCTGCCTGCCCTGCCTGCAAGAGGTTGGTCGCTCGGGCGAGTGCAGGTGTGCCGACACGCCGCCCAGCCTCTTCTCTTCAGGCATCTTGGCAGCAACATCTGGAAGAGGTTNGAGAAGCAGTCCCAAAGCACTAAGGGAAAAAACCCCAAAGGGGGGATAACTGGAGCCGTATGGGTGACCTTGTGGGTTTTGGTGATGGCGTGACTCTCTTCCCCAGCGCTGGGAAAGGCAAACGTTAGCCGGTGGGTTGCTTCTGGATGCCTTCTGACAGACAGTACTTGCAAGTACGTAACTCTCTGCAGCCTGACAGCTGGTTTGAAGTCGGTTTTGGGTCACCCCGGAGCTATGGGTTGTGCTTCTTCTCCGAGGTCTGGGGGTGGTGGTGGTGATGGTCTGGGGACAGCCCCTCTTCAGGGCTGGTTGCCTTGCGGCTTCTGGGCTCTGACTTTCTTTAGTGGGGGGTTCTTTGTTGTGGAAAGGGCTTTAGGCAAAAGAATGCAACAGGATCACTTAGCCTGACCTTACCCAGGAAGGGTGACCAAAAATCGGAAAGCCATTTAATGTCCTCGGTTATCTTCTGGATGCTACCCGCCTTTTTAAGAGTAACAGTGAATTTAAAAAAAAAAAGCCTCTTGTTTGGAGCAGGGAGATTAAACTGTTGTTCGTAACCTGAGTAAGCGCAGACACACACACACACACACACACACACAAAAGTAAAAATGCAAAGTTGGGTTTTTTTCCTAAGTATGCTCGGCGTGAAAGCAATCTGTTCCCGCTCCAAGCTCCTCAGAAAAGGATCCTTGTGTAAATGCTAACAAAAGCCTTGGTGGAGAGGAAGTACTTCCTATCTCCTCACGCCTGTTCTCTGGTTGTATTTTTAGATTATTTTTCGGCGGTGGTGATGGTCGTGCCTCAGATTGGAGTGCTGGGCAATTGAAAGGGTTTTTGTAACTGTGCTTTCATTACCTGAGGTGGCTGTTCAGAAGGATGCGTATTCAGATTTGGGGGATTTATCCTTTTGTTACAACTAAGCACCTTAATTATTATTTTTTTTGTGCAAAATGTATGATTGTAACCTACTGAAATTATTTACTGTGACATATCAGAAATATCAGTTCAGTTCTAGGAATATGTTAAACTTGCAGGTCTGATATGTGTGCTTGGTATCTATTTATATATAGTATTAATTCTGAATTGATTTCCTAGATGGATTTCTGATACATTAACAGTATCTATTATATTCAAATGGTTACAGATGGAAGAATAATCAGACTTAGTAGAGACATGCAGAGATTCTTGACTTTTTTGGTGTTTACTTGTTTTTGTACAAAGCTAACAGTGAGGAAGAACGGATCTTCTTAGGGAAGAGAAAGCTGATTTTTAAAGCATATCCATAAAAAAGAGTGCTGGCTCTCCATGGCTGTGGTGTTGTTTTTCTTATTTATATGCAAGATGGGAAGGAGGCCCTTTTGTGGGCTGGGTGGGGGGAAGGGGTTATCTGTCCCAGTGTAAGTCTAGGTGTTTTGATCCTTTCCTGAGCCTCTTCCTGTTAAAGTCAAGAAATATGTGAACCAGGGATGGGTCTTAGGAAATAAAATGTGAGCAGAGGAAATAGCAAATCAGGGGACTTGGGAATCAGCTCAGAGCAGGGTATTGGAGATACAAGAAGGTGAATAACGCATGATCAGATGATGCTCCTAGACTAGGGGGACAACCCGTACTTACAGACAGAGCTTCCCTTCTATTTGCTGATAGCTTAAGCTGATTCTTATTCAAACTGAACCTTGCTCCTTCCTAACCCATTTTTTGGTATTTCAGTGTGTTGCCAAGCAGCCTTATTTGCCATTTTTACTGCATTCTCCATGACAAAAGGCTGTGGAACTGTAAATATAAAATAATGACATAACAACAGGGCAAAGAGCAGTTAGGAACAAAGAGAAAAAGTTCTGTTGTTTTTCTAAAACTGGAAACTTCTAGCTTTTTCATGTGCTCTCCTCAGTGACACTGAGATGCCTGTCCTTAGCAAATACTTTCAGGGTATCTAGAGTCCACAAGAAAGACAAGAGGTTTCTTTCATGTCTGCTAAATATAGCTTGCCATCCTCCACGGCTTTACAATGCCCTCCCGTAGTTTCTCTCTCCCGTTCTTTGTTCTAGTGCCTTTGCATTTCGTTTTACATACATATTAATCCACATGTGTTAAATAATATTAGCCCTCGAGGAACAGTTCACTAAAAGCTGCTTTCTTGGTTCAAGTACTATATTTTTCTAATCCTGGGCCAAAATGTACTTGAGATGCCAATGTCCTCAGGGTATCCCGTGAGAATTTCTGTATTTAAAAGAATAAAAATGAAAAATACCTGCCAGTTTTCGTTTTACAGCCTTGTGCCTCTTACTCCAGTATGGCATTATTTTTCCCCCCGTCCTTTTTGAGGTCTTTGTCTCCTTCGGTAGCAGTTTCCTGGGATCTGGGCTGGGCTAAGGCCCAAAGCAGCAGCGAGTGACTCAGTGGACAGCCCCCCTCACACCCCTTCGCCTTGGCCCTGGGGTGTCCTGGGCTGCCTCCGCCCTGCTCCTGCAAAGCACCGCTCTCGGCGGTGCAGCTCTCGGGTCTTGCCATCACAGCAGGAGCCGGATGCTGCTCGGCAGGATGGGACAGGGGGCTTGCGTGCCCGCAAACCGCAGTGGAGATACGGACAAGGGCTGGCAGTGCCAGCCCTGCACAAACAGCTCATGGGGCTGGGAGGGAGGACCTTGCTGCCAAAATTCTACCTTTGCTCTTTCCTGGGAATGTCAGTGTCATTTGTACCTAAACCACCTGAAGTTACTAATAATCAGGGCACTGTGAAGCAGTGTACTGGAACTCCTAAATGTGTACAGAGCATATGTTTGTCATATATCACATAGATTTTGTTTTCCAAAACTACTTGCAGCAATTATCTTTACAGTATAAAAATGAGTTCCTGTGTTGACTTAACTTGATGATATGTCGTGTGGACTCTGAGGTCCCCAACAGGAAGGTGAGCTTTAGCTTCTGCATCAGCATCCACTGATGTCACTTCACGCAGAGGTTTGACCCCATCATTGTCTTCCACATCTGCTGTTCAGTTTATGACGAGTCACTCTCCATGCACATTTCACTCAGTCTTTTGCAGGAAAGACTGTAGGAATATAATTTGGCTCTTTCCATTAAGTGTCACAGCTTGCCAGATTTCCATTTACAGTAGAAGCTCCTGTGTAAGTGTTTAAAATTAACAGTCTCTCCAAACACCTCTCGCTCTAGCAAGTAGGTGCCAGATTGTCTTGTGGGGAAGTCACCTCACACAGCTGTGGCTATCAGCAGGGCCCGATTCACAAGCAGCAGAGCTTACTTTAGTGTATGGTTTTGTTCATTTTGCCCACCCAGTCTTGTGATTCCTCATCCTGCTGCAGGCAGGGTTTAATGTCTTGCATTGCAGCCACTGCTCTGCTGCAGCTTATGGCCTGGTGCTCATCTCTGGCTCAAAATCTGCTCCAGCCGCCTCGGTGTTGCAGGTGGTACAGTGGTGGGGGCTGAGGGGCTGAGCTGTCCCACCAGCAGCAGTGAGGAGTTGAGAGGGCTGGGGAGGAACACTAGAGTCCATCCAATTGAGGGAAGTGAGGGCATTTCAAGGGAAGCTACCCATAGCCACAAATATCAAGCCCTAAGGTCAACTGAGATGGGGACTGGGATGGCAGGGTAGGATCCATCCCCTTGTTTTAGAAACCTATTCTAGGATGAGTGAGTTGCCCTCCCAGGGAGCCTGTCTTGTCCCTTTCACCCCAGATCCTCCTGGCATAACACATGCCCAGGTTATCCCATCAGCTGGAGTGAGGTGAAAGGAGTCCCAGCCCTTGTACTGACAGCACGGCACATTGATGGGGATGGGAAATTTGGCTTCTCTTTCTACCTCTCCCACTCCATGTGTCATTTCACAAACCTCTCTGGGAGCTTTATGATCTGCTTTTATAAATGTTACTGGTACTTCACTGACCTTAGAGGGAGCTGGAGCCAGCCCACCCCACATAAAAAGTGGCCTGGATAGCTCATCATTTTCTTGATCTTGCCCAGTACAAGAATATGTTTGGTTTAGACCTCCGCTGGGGTGGGGACACTGAATGCAGTCCTCTCTTCCCCTGCTTGAGCTAGGCTTACCAGCGCATAGGCCTTAAATACGAAGGATGCTCTCCAGGTGCAGAGATCAAAGTGCAAGGGGCTGGCCTGGCACCGTCATCTCTCCTGTCTGCAGCAGATACAACAGTCATTGAACGAAACTCACCTGAGAAACTCACTTTTCAGAATGGAAGGGAGAATTTGCTTTTTTCCAGCTATATTGATTTGCTGGGGAGAAAAAAGAAAGACATCTCTGATAAATCTTATCTTGCCCTGTCTTTAGAAATGGCCTGTAAAAAAAATTCTGAGCTATGCTGAGCTATTCTTTCTTGCCTTTTCAGCAAACAGGATACAAAGGAAATTGTATGCATAGATTTACGATTAATCATTAGGAGTCACTTACAGTAGTAGTATGCTTGCTATTTTTGCTCTTTCCCCTTCTCATCCCATTGCCTTTGTAAAAATAGAATTATTTAGATGTAAAATAGAATAGATGTAAAAAAAAATTGATGCTATTAGTTTCCAAAGTTCAATACAAGGTACTGGAAAAAAGCCTTTTTTTTTCATCAATTTCTCCTAGAGTGAATTTGATCAAAGAGTTGTCCATAGCTCTCTATTTAAGGTCATATAGGTTCAAATGCAATTAAAAATTGTAAACAACTTTTGAAGAGCTTAATCTCAAGTTCTTACCAAACAGTAAATTTCAGCAGTTGCAACAAACAGTCTTTGGCAAGCTGCAGTCTGCTGCTGCAGGGGATGGTACATGTGGGTGAGGAGGTGCAGGCAATCTTTTGCTGGGTCCTCTCAGGCTCCCGCTTGCCCCTGTGCACTGGCTCCAGGCTGGAAGGCATGTGGATGTGCCCCAAAATTTCACTCACAAAGACTCCCTCACAGGTGAAATAGGAGACATCAGCACGTTCTTACGTCCCACTGAGCCTTGGGGGGGGGGATAGGCTCTGCACAGCAAAGCTCATAGGCGAGTATGAAAAGAACCAGATCAATAAAATCCCCAAAACACGAGCAGTGTGGTAGGGCTGAGTGCCCCTCTGTCCTTATGGGACACAGCAGCTGGGAGTTGTGCGAGGTCACAAATCTCCTCAGCCTGCCGTCAAACACCCATGTGTAGCAGCCAGCCAAGGTGTCCAGCTGTCCCCCCTGAAGACTTCCAGCTCTTCCTTGGAGGGAGAGAAGAAAATGCTTACCAGGGACTGTCTGGGGAACCAGGGACCCTGTTGGGCTTTCAGATGCCTCAGGGTAGTGAGGGCAGGGGAAGGCAGAAAGAAAAGATCTGTCTGCTCTTGGAAGCCTTCTTAAATTTGATTTCTACTGATTACATTTCTTAATAGCATCACCAATGTTAATATTTATATTGCTGCTTTCTGTAAGTAGATGTTTCTGTTACAGTGTCAGTGTGAGCAGGTGAATCAGTAATTATTCAATACATTGGTAAAAAAAAAAAAGAGAGGCTAATTTATTAAACCAGGAAGAGCTTGGAAATAAATGTTAAGCCATGAAAAAATTACACTTCTTCATTTGTTGTGGTTGGAAACTCTGTTGAAATAGTAGAGACTTGGGACCTAGAAATACTCATTTGAATCAGATGCTCGGGAACTCTTGATTAAAACCTCTTTGGCTCATCTGCTAGGTACTCTAATTGAAGAGAGGACTTGTCCGTGTAAATGTAACACTGAATTATTGTTGTTGTTGTTGTTATTATTATTATTACCTCACCCAGCAAAAATATGCTTCATGGTTACATTTTAATATTGCAATACTTACAATTTGTGTTGAGCCTTAGTTTGAGGTATGCAAATGACTAGAGGCTTTTCCTTTCATTTGTGCTGTACTTTTCATTGCTGTAGGAGTTAAAATAACAGGAGGAACACACCCTTTTATTTTTCATGCCATCTCTCTCACCCCTTGTCTCCTGCATTGCATAATAGCTCATAAGTGATTCTGTTTGACTTGCTCACCCTGATTATCACCTCCCGTGACTTCAAATGGCCAGAGACAGCTGCTTGCGTAACAGAAGCCCCAAGCAATTACTACTGTTCCTCTTACACTTTTCTCATTGTAATAATCTATGATTTCAGTAAATTGGTAAGCTTCAAAGCTTCAGTGATTACAGCAATTAGGATTTTCATTGCTCTTTTTTAGAAGATTAGCTGGGTAAAGATAAGTTATAGGTTTCTTTTTTTTTTTGCTTTTTATTTTCATGTGTTTTGATAGCACTTCATCAGAGATGTTCTCTGCAGAAAATGCACTGTGATGGCTCATTAGTCTTCATTATAATTAAGTTCTCCTTTCAGTGCAGTCTGTCATGCCAAAGTGAGTTTACAGACAGAAGTATTCTGCAGAGGAGAGAAAGACTAAATTAGCATAGAATCGTAGAGTGGTGTGGGTTGGAAGGCACTTTAAAGATCATCGAGTTCCAACCCCCCTGCCATGGGCAGGGACACCTCCCACTAGAGCAGGTTGATCAAAGCCCCATCCAGCCTGGCCTTGAACACTTCCAGGGATGAGACATCCACAGCTTCTCTGGGGAAAGTGTTCCAGTGTCGCACCACCCTCACACAAAAGAATTTCTTCCTAACATCTAATCCAAACCTACCCTCTTTGCAGCTTAAAACTGTTACCCCTTGTCCCATCACTTTACTCCCTGATAAAGAGTCCCTCACCATCTCTCCTAAGGCCCCCTTTAAGTACTGTTTAGTACTTAGGCTGCTATAAGGTCTCCTCGGAGCCTTCTCTACTCCAGGCTGAACTATCTCAACTCCTTCAGCCTGTCTTTATAGGAGAGGTGCTCCAGCCCTTTGATCATCTTCATGACCCCCCATTGGACTTGCTGTAACAGGTCAGTGTCCTTACGCTGGGGGTCCCAGGGCTGGACACAGCACTCCAGGAGGGGTTTCACAAGAGCAGAGGGGAAGAATCACCTCTCTTGCCCTGCTGGCCACGTTTCCTTAGAGGCAGCCCAGGATGTGGTTGGCTTTCTGGGCTGCAAGTTGCATTGCCAACCCATGTTGAGCTTCTCATCAACCAATACCCCCAAGTCCTTCTCCTCAGTGCTGCTCTCCAGCCATTCATCGCTCAGGCTGTATTTGTGCCTGGAGTCACCCCAGCTGGTGTGCAGGACCTTGCACTTGGCCTTGTTGAACTTCATGAGGTTTGTATGGGCCCACCTCTCAAGCCTGTTCTGGTTCCTCTTGATGGCATCCCTTCCCTCCAGTGTGTTGACCACACCACACAGCTTTGTGTCATCAGCAGACTTGCTGAGAGTGTGCTCCATCCCACTGTCACTGATAAAGATGTTGAACAGCATTAGTCCCAGTACCGACCTTTGAGGAATGCCACTTGTCACTGGTCTCTACAAAATTATGTCAATGTCACCACTTAATAAAAATTACCAATTTGAAGGCACTGGGGAGAACAAGCTTAAAGGCTGTAAGTTTGGGTTCCCTTTCTGTTCAGTTTTGTTCTGTTTTCCTGCGGTCTCTGAGCTGCTGGAGGGAATGGAAAGCTAACAGACATGGTGTCCTTGAGAGAACCATAAGCCTTTTACATGATGCTCTCCAGACCCGGGAACAGCTTCGGCTTGCCAAGTGCTTTGCCTCTGATGGTGGCCAAAAGGTGATGCCTGCGGAGGGAGTTGTAAGGAAAGAGCGGGCCTTTTATGGGATTTCCCTTGACAGTGATCCCAGCTTGCCATCAGCTGTGCCTCGGGGACTTCCTGCAGAGTTTGTGACATTCAGTGTTTTTTCCTTCAGTTAACTCCTCTGGTCTCCCCTTGCACCCAGGAACCTCAGGGCATTTCCCAAACGCGAGTGATACTTTTGAGTTCTCATGTATATTATCTGGTTTGTCACAGCAGCTTTAGGCGTTGTTTGGTTTTCATCATTGTATCTGCCAGCTTTGTAGAAACTTCTGATTGTAGGTTGTTCCTGGTAGCACTCTGAGAGGATGGTTTCAAATATAGCGCTGTGTGAGCTGTTGTTTGGGATGATACTGTGCAGCTTTTCCAGCAGATTTTAAGTCATCCCGTGATGTGTCTTTCTATATCAACAAGATGAAGCTTCGTGATCTTTTGGAGTCTTTTTCCGACAAGAGAGGTTTGGTTTATGACTTTTGTGATATATCTCCCTGTAGTTTTTCTGCTTTTTCTATCTCCTCTAATGGCCATGATGGAACCGGAAGAAAATTAATTAAAAACTATTAGCTACTAGCCTCAAAGGAAGTAACATATTGGCAGACACAGCTAGCAATACCTGGCAGCATTTCTCAGCTGTGCCTTTTTAGATGAAAAATTCAAAATATTCAAGGTGCTACAGCAAGAATAAATGGACAAAGGTGAAACAGATTGAAATGGCCTTTGTCTTTTCTAGCATGTTAAATCCGTGCATGCCACGCTTTTCATAGACCATAAAGTTCCTCATATTAAGTTGAGTCTACCTTTTGAACTCTCTTTCTATGCAGCTATTGGAAAAATGTTACCTACTCAGAGTCATGACTCAAAACTGCCCTGGCTATTCTCCTTCTTGTTCCGGGACGGAAAGTTTGCATTGAAAGCTGTTTATCTCACTTGATGTTTGGCTTTTCAGTTACTGTTTTGTACGTCTCTCCTCACTAACTTCAGAAACTGAAGCATACACTATATTTCTGATATATTAAAAGACCTTCTTCTTATATATATATGTTCCCTTCCCTTTCTTAGGGCATAGCAGCAGTGCAGCTTTGGGATAGAATAGCTCCATGAGTAACCAGCTTGAAGTTTTGCCCAAAGTGTACCAGTATTTGCTTAGTTTTAAACTTCATTCCTTCCTAAAGCTAATCCTCAAATGATACCCACTTCTCCATGGTACATAGCAAAGGGGAAGGAGGTTTGACATCGCTCTGGTCCAAAGTACCAAACCCCCTTTGTCTTCCCTTTTCCCGATGCTTCTATTCTGTCGAGCAAATAACCCAGCCTCCCTGCCCTGCACCACTCCTTCAAATAATCCCAGGATTATGCTGTTGCAAGGGCAAATTTCTACATCTTCTCTCACAAGTTTTATAATACATATGATAACCGTTCACTCCTGCTGTACTCCAGGATGAGTCAGTTGTTGGGGTGGAAACCATTAGAGAAAACTTGCAATAGTTACCAAAGCCTTTGGTTTGGAAAACGCGTGTAAGTCTTGCTTTGCACCAAATGCCTCTGAAACTCATTTGTGCTTACTTGACAGATGTGCTACTGGTATTGAATAGCTAATAAGTACAAAATGATTACATGATTGAGACCTCCAGTCTGTGTTATCCAAAATGTTAAGATTGTCATAACGAAGTATGAAAGCAGTGCTATATTGTATTAGCTTTATTTGTTGATACATTACTCACGCTCAACTCTTAGGAACATAAATTGCCTCTGGTTACTCCCTTTCAGCTCTTGGGTATTAGGGCCATTATTTAATTCTGCAATGTTAACTGCAGATGGCTGAGCTGTCTGCCAGCCTCTGCTGGTTTTAAAGCTTGGTGATGCTGCAGCGAATGTGGGAAGAGAAAAATGTGAAACCAAAACCTGGAGTGACTAATAATTACAATTTAATATGTGTATGAGAGAACAGCAGCAGCTGAGGAGGTGTTTTCTTTACCGCATTCTACTTCTGCCCAAAGCAAATTAATTCAAGCAATGAAAAACTTTGCACTTTCTCATGTAGAACAGAAAAAAACAACTTAGTGAAGGTAAAAAATAGTTCAAGAGGTTATGGTGCTGGAGGTGTAGATTAATAGTAATATTCGAGAGGAGATGGGTGTGGAAGTGACATGCTGATTAGTAAAGCTGAAGGTCAGTCCTCAGTGTGGTATCTCTAGTGGAGATATTACTGCAATAAGGATGTCTCTGTAAGCTGGGAAGCCCGGTGTTGCAGTTATCTCTGCCGTACAAGGAACTGCGTGGACATACTTAAAAGCCTCTCCTGGTAGCCAGGGTGTTACGTTGAGTCATGGTGTTAATTATAGCTCCTGGATGAACCACTCAGGTCATGGTGTTTGGCTTGTGAAAACTTTGGTTCCAGCTACACAGGCAGATATCTAAGGCAGAAGCAAAGGCTGGCATTTGTCTTTAGCCTAAAGATTTGGTGAGGGATTTTTGGTGGATTTCAGTGACAGATGACACAAACTGAATATTATTATTCTGAAGAGAAATATGGTAGTGCAGCATTTCAGAATCATAGAGTCACATAAGTTGGAAAAGACCTATATGATCTTCAAGTCCAACTGTAAACCTATCACTGCCAAGTCAAGCACCAAGCCTCGTCCCTTAAGCACCACATCTACTTGTCTTTCACCTGCAGGGATGGTGACTCAGCCACTTCACTGGGCAGCCCGTTCCAATGCTTAATAACCCTTTCACTGTAAAAGTTTTTCTTCTTATCCAATCTGAACCTCCCCTGGTGCAACTTTAGGCCATTTCATCTTGTCCTATCACTTGTTATTTAGGAGGAGAGAGTGACCACCACCTCTCTACAACCTCTTTAGGTAGTTGTAGAGAGTGATAAGGTCTCTCCTCAGCCTCCTTTTCTCTAGGCCAAACAACACTAGCTCCCTCAGCCACATCTCACAGGACTTGTGCTCTAGACCCTTCACCAGCTTCGATGCCCTTCTCTGGACACGCTGCAGCACCTCGATGTCTTTTTTTGTAGTGAGGGGCCCAAAACTGGACAAAGTATACAAGGTGGGGACTCACCAGTGCCGAGTACAGGGGGACGATCACTTCCCTAGTCCTGCTCTACCACATTATTCCTGATACAGGAATACAGGATGCTAATTTCCTGCAGTGTCAAAAAAAGCAAAGATCAACCTCATGCGTTTTTACATATTTGAACTTTAAATCTGTTCCTTAAGCAATGGATGAGGAAGACACGTCGATTTAGCTGTAACTTGCTTACAATCGCCTGATCACACTATTGTGCATCCCTTGACTTTCCAGTGGTTTGATTTCCACCAGTATAAATATTATTCTGCCCAAGCACTTCCATTTTTTTTTTAACTGAACAACTTTGGCATTGTGAAATTCACTGTGCATGTGTCCAAACAGAAGGACAATTTTGAGGTTGGTGGGCCTCATATTGTCTAGTGGGTCTTGAAAAGATGGCTCTTTTCAGAGTCTCTCAAAGACAGTACATGTGCAGCTCCTAGTATTGAATAGCTGACCTTTTTACATATACCTACATTAGAAATGGGAATATAAATGCTGTTACATGAAATACATTAGTGCAGATGCTTCTTTAAAGTGTATTGAGTTGGAAGAGCTTGGATACAGGATATTTACCATAGAGAAGTATTTATGCAGTCGACTACACAGGGTGCACATGCAAAGAATAGTATGCTATATCTCGTGAAACACAAATTCACTGCAGCTCTTCTGAGCTTCTCATATGTGATACCATGTCTTTTTGTTGTTTTGTTTTTCCTGTCTGTACAGGATTCAAAAAATAGTAGTGTGGGGGGGCAAAGATGGCTGTTGTAGAGAGGATGGAATACCTGTACGCAGAAGGGATTTCTTGTTTTACACGAAGCATGGCTTTGATCGGTAATGTTTGTAACCAGCAGGAAGAAAATACAATAGTTTTTTAAAATATTACTTACCATAGAAAAGTACTGTAGTTAAATATTGCTCTCCCTTTCTACAAATTCTGTCAGAGGCTGATTTTTCACTGTGCTTGTATGGCCGATAAAAAGTTGTGTGGGAAGGTGCTGCTTACCTGTTTATTACAGCTATATTCATTTCCTTATGGAGACATCTCCTTATGGAGAGATGGAATGTGAACCTTCTCTGTTTTCAGAGACCAAAGCATTTTTTGGACATGTTTATACTAGAATAAATATATAATGAAGTATATGAAACAGCTGGAGTTGCCTTTTTGTTTGCCTGGTTTAAACTCCCACCACATAAGCTTAATCATGCTTTTTGTGGTGAAGACTAAAGGATGAATCTTTTAGGAGCGCTCAGAATTCACCTGGTCTTTATTACAGTGGTTTCAAGATGGTTTTCTATCCTTTTTAACAGAAACAGAAGTTAGAGGAGTACTGGGCACATGTGATAATCCTCCCATAATGTGCGTCTTTATTATGGAAAAGATTTATACCTCCTTTCAAATTGCCTTAGGGGACCAGCTTAATACGCAATGTATTTTATTGCTTAAGAGAGGGACGACTGCAGCAACCAGAACCCAAGAGTGTTTTTAATTTCAATAAAAACCATGCAAAAGGTCAATTAGCGCTGTAAAAATGTTGGTGCAGAAATCAGTGCGGAGCACTGCAAGTTCACTCAGATTTTGCAGCAAAGCTTCTGTTCTACTTGTTCCGTAGTTCGTGCGTGAGCACCCTGGTGTAGCATTTGTGTTAACTAGAATCAAAATTAAATCACCCTTACCTATGCAGGAAGGGGAAGGATGCACTATGACTACTTCTCTCCTCCTCTCCTCCCCTCCCTGCCTAACTCGATGGGGCAGTGCTGGTGACGCAGTGATATTTCACAGTGGCATGAGTAGGTTGCCAAGCAGCAGCTGCTTTTGCCAAGCACCTTGTTTGGAGCCGTGACTGCTCGGCGTGTCTATTTGTGGCATGGAGCAAAAAGCTCAGCGGGGCTGGCCGGCCACCGAACCTTCTCTGTAAGAGTCCCCGTCTGCCTCTGGCAGCCACCAGCACGGGCAGCCGGGTTTGAAAGCTCTCCAGAGAAAGCAGCATGTGAGCAGGGGGGGGCAGTTGTCCGTCAGGGATGATAAAGCAATGGCAGCTATTTTTGCTGTTGTTTTCCATAGCTGCACTGGGACATTTCCCCTCTCGTCTTCTGCCCCTTCCATTAGCACCTTCCCCACCATCAGCTTTGGTTTCTGATAAGACCCTCGGTGTGCCAGAAGGAGCCTCTCCGTCTTCCCCTTTCCTACATACCTTTTCCAGTTAAATACTCAACCTCCTCTCTTCTCTCTTTATCACTGCTTCCTTAACAGCAGGCTGGTAGGTTTTGTCCCCAGTCCCAAGATGCTGTAAATCAACAGCTCCCTACATGCTTCTCGCTCCCTGTGGATGGCTTCACCTCAGAGTAACCTAGAATTCCCTAACGAAAATGCCATGGATTTTATCTTGGCAGCATGTCTTCAGCAACATGGCAGAAAAGAGAAAGACAGCCAGCTGCTCTGGATTTGTGTATTGTCAAACCTTCGCAGTAGAAACTGTGTTTTGCTTCAAGTGTCAGAAAGGCCCTTTTAAAACTCCTGACAAGCTCCTTTCTTGCTTAATGGAAAACAAATTGGGAGTAATGCCACCAGCAGCATCGGCAATAGGCCTCTTGAACCGGGCAGTATCTACTTATTGCACATATGGAGTCCTATTACCTTTTAAGACTGCTTCTTCAAAAAAGTTAGGAAGATTAAAGCAGGCTTTTTGGATGGACATCGTATTGCACTGACTTGCTGTACTGTTTGCTTTGCTACAGCCATGCAAAAGACTGCACAGTAGCAAGCCAAAATAAACCAAGCATTAGAGTGGATATTTTTCAGTTGACCACGGAAGACACAAGGCAACAGAAATATTTTCCAACCACCTTGGTAGGTGGCAGAGGCATTTTCCAGCCTCTGGATTTCAGGTTACCTCAAGGACTGAAGTAGTCCACTGGGAGAAGAAAGCACTTAAAGATGTTCTAATCTGCAGCAGTAGACTCCTAAGAGGATTGCCTGAGATCTGGGACAAAATACAAGAAAACAACTGAGGAGACATCAGTGATAATCAGGGAAGAGTCAGACTGGTTTGCTGTTTCTTATCTTAGTGGCTTGATGCACCTGTACTAATCCTGGATGAATCAGCACAGTTAGTCTGTTGCAGTCTCCCTGAGGTTCTTTGTACCCACAGAAGCCCATCATTGACCTGTGCAGGAGATCTTGGGGAAGCAGGATGGAGAAGGAAGAGCCAGCATCACCATGCCTGCATCTCCATTAGCAAACAGCGCTCGGTTTCATCACAGATGCTCCAGTGGACACAGAAACCTTTTCTTCCAGCGCTGTTTCCTGCAACGGTGATCTGGCAAGATCATCGTGACCTAGGGCTACAACGTGAGCATTACTTGATCTGGAGCTTGTTCTTTGACAGATAAAAATAGGTCTTGAGCTCCAGCCAAGTTGTGTCAGTGGTGAGGGTGCAGCCTCCTTAACCTGTTGCAGCTTGTGATTCCTGGTAGCTCTGGTGCAAGATGCATAATCACAGGTACGGACAGGTAAATTAACAGGGTCATGCTGCCTGGGTCCCACCTACTGTGATGTGCTGTTGTGCAGGGGAATAGCTTGCCCAGAGATTGCTTCCTGCCGAGAGGGAGGTGAAGGAAACTTGACCAAACCCATCCCAAAAATTTTCGTTTCGTTTTGCTGTGCAGCAGCAGATGTGTAGTTGGCCAGGCTGTGGGAAGACGTACGAGCCCAGGCCTGCATGGAGAGTGGCATGTGTGCTGCTGTACGCCTGCCGAGCCAGCCATCCCAACTCGTGGTGAGAGACTGGGCCCAAAGCCAGCATAAACCAGGCCCTCTGCCGTAGGCCCTAGGAGGGCGAAGGCATATTAAGAAGTAGTAGCCTCCACTGGACTTTCTGTCACTGCCTTTGTTATTTTCTAGTCCTAATTTCTCTACTTGTTCTACTTGTAGTCATCGTCTCCCTGTCCTCCTCTGCCTTCTCATGCTCCCTCGCCGGACTATCAGATTCCTCAGCTACCGAGACACCGTGTGTCACCAGTGCAAAGTTCATGCGGTTTTGCAGTTCAGTCAACTGCTGACAAGGCTGAGCCAGTTCAACGCAAGAGATAGTTACTGGGGACAGCTTCCCAAAACCCCACTTCCTCGCTGGAAGGCGAGTAGCCCACGTCTGCCACAAGTGCTGCTCTTCCAGCAGGGAGAGCTGGCAGGAGTTCCATGGTTAGCTGCACACCTGCAGCTGAGCGACCCTGCCTTCCCCAGTAAGTGGTGCACCAGCAGGCTTTTTTAAATAGAACATAACCCTGAAATAATTGCAACATTAGGAAGGCATTCTGTGGTGAAGGAATGATTAATTTTGTTCTTTCTTCCTGGTTTTGCTCTCTCGGCTCCCTAATATTCCCAGTAAATTACTTCAGTAAGTGTTCTTACGTTAAATAATGTATTGTTCTAAACTTATTGTTCTAAACTCAATACATCACTGGAAATCAAGCTCCATTTTTCCCCCTTCATATATTGCCCATTCTAGTGTAACTGGCAGATCAGTTAATGACCTGTGAAGCACAACAGAAACCAAACTATCCCTCTGTACCTACCCACTCTCAGAAGTGCTGACAAGAAGAAAGATGCCTATAGAGAAATTCAGCACATGTGACTTAGGAGATATAAGTGGAACATTAAAGGCCATTTTTACAATGTAATTAATATACTGTAGCATTAAAACAGTATTTACCTAATGACAGAAGTCTTCTCTTCGTCCTTGCCATTGCTCGTTTGCCCACGATAAAAGATTATTGTAATCCTCCTCCACCAAACCCCCCTCAGCAGAAAGTAGCTGCAGACAAGTTTGGTGGTGAACACGCTCGCTCAGATCAATAGGTAGCTCTCACCACAGCTTTCCTGGGTGGCTTCTAGCAGCACCCGGCTGCAAAGCCCCTTTCCAGCATCTGAGTTTGCATGAGGGCCTGGCAGGGGAATGTGCTCCTCCGGCGCTTGCAGCCAGCATCAGTAAATCACAGCGTGACGGGCTCACCGCCCCGCCGCTGAACTTTTAACTTGAAGCTCTAGCAGGGCGCTGAGTAGCTCCAGCTACATGACACGGAGCCGTGAAAGTAAATCACTTTGCTGGGAACAAGGGGAAGTCCAGCATATTGTTTTGCAGACTTTGCCTACAGCTTCTTTGCGGTACAAATGTAGGATACATCCACCTGGGGAAGCAGCTAGAGAGAGATGGATTTCCAGCGCAGAGTTCACCCTTACCCCATCCCGGAGGATGAAGAGGTTGCACACAAGGTCGCTCCTGATGCCCACAACTCTGTGGGAAATGAAGGCGAGAAACCCGTGTCAAAATTGCAACGTAGGCACAGTGACATAAAACTGTACAAAGAGTTTTGTGACTTTTATGCAAAATTGTAAGTTTGTTCTGTTTGGCTTCGGGGTGTAACTATGGTGACGTTATTGGCATATTGTACATATCTGTTCTATTATCTGAGCTCCGGGCAGGCCGTACAAGCCATTCTCTAACGCAACCTTTGCCACTGTTCTGCTTAATACTTTGCCAGTTGCAATCGTCAGCTAAAATTTGAGCTATTGCTTTAAACTTCATCGTTAATAGCATCAGAATTTTTTTATCAGCAGTTGAAACAGGGTTTGAATTCGTCAAGTAGTCTCTCTGACTGCGTGTTGTTTGCCTGTTATTTTGGGCAAACTGCTTCACTAATGTAGAAGTATTACGTACCTTGCTGTTTTTTCATAGATGATGTGTTTCAGATCTACAGTGAAATAACTTCTGCATACTAAGGGAGAAAGCCTTATGCTTTCATTTGCTTTTGCACTTTGTTTCATGTTTTTTGCTTGGATCATACTTTGTGTCTGACAGTACTTAACATTAAAGAATTTTTTTTGAGAACTGGTGAGGTCATGTGGTGATGAAAAAGTCCCAGTTGCTGTTGTGGTTATTCTTCGCTTAGATTGATAAGGAGGATGGGTGAAGTGCCTGAGGGGTTTTTTATTCCCCACCCCCCCTTCAATCCATGAAGGCCATCAACAAGCTTTATACTTAACCACTGTTTATATGTATGATCATTGCAGTTTGTCTGCAGGCTTGTCTGTTGGGATAGTATGAGACAGACCATTCTCTGTCTGATCTCCTTAGTGACACTTGCCCACTTGTCATGAATATTTCGGGAGCAGTTACTGTTTTCCTCTTCTGCAAAGATCTCTGGAGAGAGAGAAGGGAAAAAAAAAAGCCAAACAAACCCTCCAGCTAAGAATAACTGGTCAGATGTGACCTTGCATAAGGCTCTTCTGTGAGGCAGCGTAAGAAATAGATAAAGCACATTCCTTTTTGAACCACATGCGAGGTGTTTGCTTGCTCCCTCAGATGCTGTGTGAGGAAGGAATTCAGTCCCTATTGAACCTGGTGGGAGCCAAGAGGCCTTACCCCTTGGTGGGAAGGGCTTGGCATCTTGCAGAGGACTTGAGGGTGCAGCATGATAGCTCTTTTCTGTATCAAAATGTGAACATGTGTGCACATATGTTTAGCATAACGTCAGTCGTTTAATAAGCTTCCAGATAGACGTTTGAATCAGTGGTTTTGTCAGCTGTGGTCAGATTGTTAATGAAACTAGACTATTGCCCCGTATGTGCTCTCTGCAGCAGGGCAGAAAGGTGATCTCGAAAAAGCATAGCTTTGAGAGTTTAGATATGAGTAAAAAAATGCTCACAAAGGAAAAATCAAGTGAGCCCTTTTCTGTCACAGGAGTGTTTCATTAACTGAATGTCGTGGTTTCAATCAAAATTACCAAAACCGGGCTGTCAGATGGCCCTTCCTCCCCCAAAAAAGAAAGCAAAGGAAGGGGATAAGGAGATTTACAAGTTTAGAATGAACTAAACTACTTTAATGAAGTATTAATACTAAAATTAAAACAAACAAAAGGAAGAAAATAATGGAATAGATACAATATATACAAAACCGTATCAAGCTCCCAGGGTGAGGATCAGGTCACCAGCAGGCATCAGGCTGGACTCTCTGGCCAACAGGAGCTGGATTCCAGATCTGGAGTCAGGAATGCTCAGATCGGGATCAGAGGCAGATGAGCAGACAGGGTCCTCCTCAGATGTCAGCCACTGAAGAAAAAGAGTTGACCCTTTGATCCCTCAGCTTTTATACTGAGCATGATGTGGATGGGATGGAATACCCCTGTTGGTCAGGTTTGGGTCACCCGTCCTGTCCGCTCCTCCCTAGAGGTGTGACCCCTCTAATGCTTTTCTGCTTCCAACCCTCCAACGGGGCAAATAATGACATTACCTGACCTTGGTTGTTACAGCAATAAGTATAAGCAAGGGTCTCTCTGCAGACCATTCCTTGGTATTATCAGGCCTTATCACTGGGAGAGTGAACAGTTTTCTGAACGATATGCTGTTAATTTCAGACTTTAGTTAGTTAGAAGAGGCTCAGCTGAAAAAGTAAAACTGTAAACCAGAAAATTGGTTCTGTTTTACTTCATCCGAGGACACTGGAACACAGCTGTAATGTCTGCTGCAGATGCAGACGTGATCCTAGTGAAGTAGCTGATGCCTCTGATATTTTGCAGCTACTGCGCTGTCGTTTTATGGTCACGAGCCTTTGAGAAGCAACCAAGGTTGCAATTTGAGTGATTTTTTGCACGCCTGGCATGGGGTTGCGAGCTTGTCCTGGCCTGTTTGTGGGTCGCAGTGGGGTAGCCAGAGGATTCCCACCCCTCTCCTTGGCCCTGAACCGACACTGGCACGCCGTGAGCTGACCTCCCTGAGATGAACCCTAACAAACCAACCCAAAAGCCCATGACTTGTAACTAATTTTGTAAAATTACTTCAAGCTACGTGAAGCTTATATAAGGAATAATTGTTTACCTGCTCTGGTTTTCAGTACTCTCTGCCAGATTAGATACCATACACTCTTCCACATTGCTTAGTTAGAGCTTTTGAACCAATGCTGTTAAATATATTTTAGAATTAGGAATTATTGTGATATTACCATTTATATTTTCCTATGTGAATCCAGTCCTCAATTTTGGTTAATATTTGCCCCTGTTTTCTATAATTCTGATGTATTTTTTGTCATTTTTTTAATTGTCTGCCTTTTCTTATCATAAAAAGCCCATACATGTACACCGTACCATGTAATAATGACGTTTCTGTTTGGGTTTTTTGAGTTCATAGTTACTAGAGTGCATTGTGGGGGGGTTTGTTTGTAGGGAGTTTGGAAGCAGGTGGAAATGGCAGCTTTATATCTGAGGGGATGCCACAAGTCATTAAGTCCATTGAGAAACTTATGTTGAGGAACCTAACATTAGGCTGATGCAGTTGGCTTTCAGGAAGAAAAGACGAGACGCGCAGCCAGTGGTGTTGCCCTGCTGGGGCTAATTTTCTTTCCGTTTCTTTTTCTTTTTTTTTTTTTTTTCTACAACAGTAACATGGCGAACGCGCTTGCAAATGCCATCTGTGAACGCTGCAGAGGTGGCTTTGCCCCTGCTGAGAAAATCGTCAACAGCAACGGTGAGCTCTACCACGAGCAGTGCTTCGTCTGCGCCCAGTGCTTTCAGCAGTTTCCCGAAGGGCTCTTCTACGAGGTAAGCCCACCCCCTCCCCGTCTCCCCCTCCCACAGCTTTTGCCTTGGGCCATCCTTCTCATAGAAGAAAGAACTACAGGCAGACCAGTAGCTTAGAAAGTTTTGTGGTAAGGATGGGTCTCCGAAAAGATGTACCAAGTAGAGTGAGAAAGCAGAAATGTTCCTCTGCCAGTTTGGAGGAGATCAGTGCGTATAACCTTATTTACGTACATATATCCTCATGTTACCAGAGCTGAGAAAAGAACTGCTGGAGATTTCTCTTTCGGTGCAGGCTTTCCCCCCTGAAATCTGTGGAGACAAATCTCTGTATCACACCACAAACAGAGAGGAGAGCAGTCATACAGAAGGAAACCCCAGCATCCTGCAAGCCGTAGGAGGTTTATTGCCGAGTTGAGTGAGGCCAGCATGGCATGTGACAAGTTGCCTGTAGAGATGACCTGTAAGTCAGCACACTGAGCCTGGGGCAGCCCAAACCCCTCAGCTATCTCAAGCACAAAGTGGTTTTAGTGAAAGCTTTATACTAGCTCATAAAATATGAAGTGACTGGTATAAAGAAGGGTAGGTTATGTGAGACAGGGAATTATTGTCTGAGATAAGGTCCCCGCTCAAGCAGCTTGTGTTCCAGCGTACTTACAGCAGCGGTTGCAGGATTTATAGAATCATAGAATTGCCTTGATTGGAAGGGACATTTCAGATCCTCTTGTCCAACCATTAACCTAACACCGACAAATGCCGTCACTAAACTGTATCTCCAAGCACTATGTCTACCTGTCTTTTAAATACCGCCAGGGATGGTGCTTCAACCACTTCCCTGGGCAGCCTGTCCCAATGCTTAATGACCATTTCACTGTAAAAGTTTTTCCTCATATCCCATCTGAACCTCCCCTGGCGCAACTTGAGGCCATTTCGTCTTGTCCTATCACTTGTTATTTAGAAGAGAGATAGTTATAGAGGACAATAAGGTCTCCCCTCAGCCTCCTGTTCTCCAGGCTAAACAACCCCAGCTCCTTCAGCCGCTCCTCATAAAAATTGTTCTCCAGACCCCTCACCAGCTTTGATGCCCTTCTCTGGACACGCTCCAACACCTCAGTGTCTTTTTTTTGTGGTGAGGGACCCAAAACTGGACATAGTACTCGAGGTGGGGCCTCACCAGTGCCGAGTACAGGGGGACGATCACTTCCCTAGTCCTGCTCACCACGCTGGTGATCTGAAAAGTAAGGTAGACTGTGTGTTAAAAGCACAGTGCTGTGCTCTCACATGCTGTTTGCCATCCTCGTGGCAAGAGCACAACAGTTTGTCTTCCACAGTAATACTTCTCATTTTACAGAACCATGTTGATGAGGAGAGGCTGAGTGAGGAGTGTGGATTGGAAAAGAGACTGGCAAAGGGGATTCCTGGGGTTTGCTTTCTCTCACCTTATCTGAGGATCAAAAGGCTTTTCAGTGCTGTAGGGATAGTGTTGCACAAATTGTGGTAAATAAGCCACTAGTGTTCCGTAAGACATCAAAAGATGAGCTGCAGGGCAGTAGTAATTAAAAAGACAACAAAACAAAACACCCTCTAGATACTTACACGTAACATTACATTACAATTGTAAGTATACAGTGAGCTGCTGCCTGACTGCAGGCCTGTTGAGGTGTCCTGACATGTAAAGACCTGAGGCAAGTATAAAGTGATACAGATGTTTTAAAACTAAAATATTTGTGACTGTGTTAATAAAATTGTCTTAAAACAATAAAATATATTTTATCTACATAATAAGTACTGTATTCAGCCTTTTTCTGACTCAAAAAACAGTGGGACAATCCGGGGACATCTTTCAGAAAGCTGAATAGTCCTTTGTTTGAGATAAAAGTTTGAGAAATCCTGCTGTAGGCAGCCTGTGTCTCCTAGAGGATGGAGGAGGGCCACAATGGAAAGAAAAATCTTACATTTGCACCTAATCCAAGAATATTACAATGTCTCTGTTGCTCACGGTGGCCCTTTCTGAATGTCCTCGTAGGGGGCCTGGTGGTAGGCAGATATATTGCATGTAGGCATTTTGTTTCCTACTGCTACCTTGTGAACATTCATACTCATTGGTCTTGGAGCACACTCTTATGGCAAAGTGATGTTCCCCGTTAAAGACAGTAAGTCAGAATTGGGTGTCGATAGGTTGTCCGAGGAAGGAAACAGCCTCATGTACTAGACTTGGTTTCAGTTAATGTTGCTGGGGTTTTTTTTCAGGCTGGGTAGATGCTTTGTTCTTGAGAAATGTTACATAGAAAGTGGAGAGTTTCAGTTAAGAATAGATACTTTTAGCCACAGCTGTTACAGAGGTAAAATAATGTGATGAGGATTAAATAAATACGTGAAGATTTGTGTGGCTTGAATTCACATCACCCTTCTGCCTCTAGCTTTTCTAGCGTCCACCACAAGGTGTTTCAGTTTCTTCTCTGCACCAGCAAGTCTGTCTGCTGGTGTTGAAGAGAGACACTTTTTGGTCTGTTTAAACCCTTTGACAGCCTCCAGGTGATGGCTCATAAATCTTACCCAGGCTTCCTCCCCCATCTATACTGGCCTGTCCTGGGCATCTTCTAGAGACTGGAGAGGATATCAGTGGATGTCCATGCTGTCCCAACCCTCATGCCTTTGGGGCTATTTCAGCTGGGAGACCTGCAGCAGCGCATTCTCCTCTGTCTCTGTGCTCTTCTGGGTGTCCACGCACATCCCGTGCTGCCAGAATGGGCAGCGGTCAGCAAGATGATTGCAGTGAAAACCCCAGCATGTTTCCAGGGAGAAGGGGTGACAAGGGCACAGCTTGCTCTTCTTTCATTGGGCGCCTTGGCATGAGTGTTGGGAACAGCATTTGGGGAAGAGGGAGGGACAGCCTTGAGCAGGCAAGAGGATGGACTCAGGTTAGCCGATCCTCAGAAGGTGGCTGACAGTGCTGTGAGGACTTGAGATGATCTGTATCGCTGTCAAGAAATAGTGACTGGAGAAGACCAACAGAAAGGATACTGTCCTCTTGGAGAAGATGGATGTGTCTAGAGGTGTGGTAACGTGTTTTTCTGAGCAGGTTCCCCGTGGGTAAACACAGGCATTGTTGGTCGCTCAGCATGACTTTGTGTTTATTCGGTGTCTGGTTTAGCTAAGCTAGTGTTTCTGGTAAATGATTTCCAGCTTTTAGCAATCAGGAAGTCAAATATTCTTCCTCTGCCTATCACAAGTCTTGCCGAGTTCCCCTGGTTAGTCATTAAGCTGCTTATCACATTTTCTGTCACACGCTGCCATGGTAAGCTTTCACGCTCTGTTCCATGAGCAGGAGCTGAACTAGTCAGGCCACGCAGGAAGAAATGCCAGTGCAGGTCTCCACAGCGGGGACATCCTGCAGCTCCAGGCTGTTTGCAGGGACCCCCATTAGCACAGGGCCCCGTGGTCCAGCATCGGAGCCAAGCCGCTTGCAGGCACAAGCGGTGCCACGCTGGAGCAGCACCCATCTGCAGCTGGGAGTTGCAGGAATTTTGTTGATGTCCTTAAAAGCCTGTGTTAGAAATTATATTATCATTTTTATCCATATTTTATCCATATCATTATTATCCGTATTATGGATTGGTCACCAGACAGTGTTGGCCCTGTTGCCTAAGGGTGTAACCAAGAACTGGGTGCAACCAAGAACCGGGTGCCTAATGTTGCATGGGACCTGCTGGGGTTTGTTTGGGTTCCAGTTTGCCCAGTATCATCAGTTTAGCGTGTCTTCTTATGCACTCAGCCTAAACAGAAGTTAGTACGAGCACATACCAGCAGAATTCCCAAACTCACCGCGCTTTGCCATCGGATGTGAAGTGATAGACAGCAGTTCTGGTCTGCTGTTACTCCACCACCTGGAAGCTGTGTATTCACACAGAGCTGCTGTTGCAGGGTCTTACAAGAGGTCGAAGTGCACAGTCCTGTACTAATAGCAGCAGAACAGCTGCTATTATTAATTGGAGAGCTTGGCAGCGGCTGGCCCAGAGTGACCGGTTGGCCCCACTGTAATCAGTCAGTGAGAATTTCCTCCAACCACCTTAGTCTTGGGTCCAGGAATCTCCTTCATACTAGAGGTTGCCCGTCTCTCCCACTGCAGAGTGCAGGCACCTCACCTTCAGACAGGGGAGGTTAGGAGAGTTGACTCCTGCTCCTAGTCCAGCTGTTAGTTAAAAGCCTCTGGTGCTAAGCTAGGTGCTTTCAGATGAAGCCCAACCTCCTCTGCGCTGTGCTGGGGTGAGGGAGATGGAAGGGCTTAGAGAGGTGCATCTCACAGCAGAAGAAATACAGCAAAATTCTTATGAAGTACTTACAAGAGCTGGAAATGGAGAATGCTATCATTATTGTTATCATAGCTGTTATTGCTACTATATCATAAAATAAAATGGAATAGCACGTGACTTTTGTCTCCTGAGTTAGATGGAGTTCCTTTCAATTTGGGGGTTTTTCTAAGATGTTTGTAATAACCTATAGGAAGATGAAAGGAAGGTGCAGCTGCAATGTGCTTGTCAGATCTGTTTCTATTCCAGTTGCACCTGGAGTTGCTTTCTTAAAATGGGCTTTTCCAGAAACCACCTTAGAGGAGGGGTCTTTAAAGACTCAGTTTTTGAGTGTGTCTCTTTCCACTAGGTTAGCTAAAACCATAGACATCAGCTGGAGTTTATGTCGTGGTGAAACGTTCTATGCAGAGACGTTTAACTCATGGACCTTCAGCACACAACGGTCAAATGACCTTGCTTTCAAAACATGGGCTGTGGAATTTGGTACAGAAGCCCAAGGCTTTCTCTGACGGGTGAACAGCTGGGTCATCCACAAAAGGCAGCAGAAATGAGCCGAGAACGTTGAAAATATAAACAAGACTGAATGGTAACTAACCTGCCTGACGCAAACCGGAGGGTAAGAAAACCTGTTCGGTCTGCCCAGATCGACGTGGTGGCTCTGAAATCCAAGCAAACTTAAGCATCTCCCACTGCACCACCTGTTTACACAAAACAGGAAGCTTTTGGATTTTTTTATTTTTCAGTTTAAAAAGGATTTTATCCAGCAGGAAGCTAGCACAATTCTCAATGAACCAGTAATTTCCATTTCTTTTAGAGACAGTAATAGCCCTCTGTATCTCAATTTAATTAGTAAATATATATCTCCAATTTAATAAGTCATCTGTTTTAGAGTATTACACTGGAAAGAGACTTGATAAATTGCTAGCAGAAACTTCTGGAAGAGTTTGTATTGAGCACGTATTTTTCTGTTCCTAGAAGGTGCAATTCAGATTGGGCACAGGAATTAAGTTTCTGATCTCAAATACCCAGTGACTTCTAGAGTGTTTCATTAGATCCCTACCCTGCCAATAACTCCATATATTGCACGAGTAATTACTATACTTACATTGTATTTGATCCTTGGAATTTCATAGTATAAAGCAGGCTCTCTTGAAGGACTTTGCTGTATTTTCTGTCTGTGCACCAAATCTTTAGGTGTGGGTAGTTATTTCATGCTATTTGCTTTGTTTTGCTTTAGAGCCAGTAAAAAAGAAAGGAGTGGGGTTTCCTGCTATCCCCCTTTTTTCCAGCATTTTAAACCGAGACATTCAAATCCAAACATTTCATAACATACCTAATATTGTCTGTCTGGTTTGGACATGCTGGTTGGTGTGTGTGTCTAGTAAAGATGTGCCTGAAGGTATTTAAACATTTCCCTTCATTTCAGGACATACTTGCCTACATGTTTTTACATATTCTCCAGCTAAGTTGCTAATGCTGTGCTGGAGAACGTTTTTGTTACCATGTGGGGTTTTTTTTTTGGTTTTTGTTTTTTTTTCTCTATGTGAGCTTGAACTGCAGCTGAACTTCTCTAAGCTGTGAGAAAATTCAGATCCAGATCCAAATCCCTTAAGATTGGTTCCTTTTTTCATCTGGTCAACGTAGTGAACTTTGATCCTTAAAATCTGGACTCGGTGAGCTTAAGGGTCCTTTCCAACCTAAATTATTCTGTGATTCTATGAAATAAACATAAATGAATGAAAGAAAAGTCTTATTTCCCTTTGTGTTTTGGCTGTATTGCTCCATAAATTGCAAAGATTTCTGTCCCTGGGTGTTCTTCCTCCCCCTTACTTGCTTCCTCCAACATGCTGGGCCGTTCCTGCAGAAAATGTAGAGTGGGGAAGAGATCAAAGGGGTTCAGGGAAAAAGCTTCCCTCCGGGAAAGGTTTTTGTAAACTAATTTCCTGCCCGGAAGTTGCTCAGTTGCATCAGAATGTCAGCTGTCTGTAAAAGCTCAAGATGTCTCTTGTCATGCTCTTGTCATGTAAAGGGGTGACGAAAAGTGCCTTACCCTCTCAGCAGTATGAGAGGAATGGTGTGCTATTAACGCTACATACTAACTAGTAGCTGAAGTAAAGTGGGTGCATTTAACACCTAGTAAGTACATGTTCTGTTTTTTAGGGCAGCCCCTCATGTTTTACTATCTAATTACAAACAGGTAAGTTACTGCATTTACATCAAGGGCATGCTCCTCATCCCTCTAACGCTCAGATTTTTTTCTGTTTGCAGTTTGAAGGGAGGAAGTACTGCGAACATGACTTTCAAATGCTTTTTGCCCCTTGCTGCCATCAGTGTGGTAAGTTTTACATCGAGGTGAAGCACTTCACACCGATCCCAAATGGGAACATCACTGGGGAAGATGCGCAACCCTGGTTTGCCTTCTCTGAGAACTGGCCCTGTTGCAGCTGAGCGTCTGAACTTCCAGAATGAACTAGACTTCTGAGAATTTGCAGGGCTGCCTTCTCTGAAGTTCATCAAACAAAGGGACTTTAAAAAAAAACCAAAACAACAAACCAAACTGTGCATTGAGTGAGTCATTTAGGTGTTGATCCAATGAACAGACCGTTCATGACCCCTGGTTATATACATCTACATGCACGTGCTTCTGCATCTGAAACCCTACAACATGCCTTTGTCATCTGCTTTGACTATTGTAACCCACCCATGCTGTCCTACTCCAAAGAAGAGGGGACAGTCTTTATCATGTAGTGTTATGGTCAACTGATAGGCCAGCTGGTCCCCCTTTGTTGTTTTGAAACAAATGCCTTTAAGGCTTCAGTGCCTGATGTCAACCCTGCGTAACACCGAGGGCCACATATTATTTGCCGCTCTTGATGTAAATGCTTGCGTGTCTGCTGCACTGTGATCATTTGTGTGGGGTTTTCTTCCTGCTGTGTGTGACGCATTGTGCTCAGGCAGGGCTGGGAAGTCATTATTTCACTATTGCTTAAACTGGTCTGGAAGCTTTTGTGTTTATGTGGCACCTTGTCAAGGTGCTACAGCTTTCACTTGCCTCAGTGAGGCTTTCCCCATGTGGAAAGAGGAGTTGAACTCCAAGGGAGGGGGCAGAAGATGTTTTGGAGCTTTGCATTTAAAGCTGCGTATGTGAACAAGCTCAGGAGGAGGAAGAAAGGGTTGTTGGTGATTTCTAAGGAGCAACACTGCCTGTCTCCAGGATTTCTCCTGCTCAGCCAGCAGAGCTCCCACTGCTCCTGCCCTGGCTCCTCCTAGCACCAGCTTCCTTAAAACCTCCTTGAGGTCCTTTGCAGAGCTGGACTTGGCCACTGCTTGGATTTAATAAAGCACAGACAAAATTGATGGGGCTGTTGTTAGTGATAAGACCTTGAGCATTCCTGACGTTTCTGGAGTCCATTGGGTTTTGCTCTTTAAAAGTTACAGCTTCATGGGAGCACCACAGAGTCGCACGCTGGATGTTACCATTTGCATCAGTTACCTGCCCAATTGCTGGCTTTTGGCAGCTGTTTGAGTTGTACCTTCTCCAAAGCCCAGATTCAGCCTCCCACGGCACTGGGAAGCTGAGTTCCCAATATATTTTAGGCAGAGCCTTTGCACGGCTCAGGGGCCTTGGCTACAGTAGCCACATAGAGAACGATTAAATTATGTGTGTGTGGACATGGCTCCAACTGCCTCTGCAGTACAGTCACACAATGCAAACCGTGGTGCATGCAAACCAGTAGTTCTCACACTGGTTTTTTAATGTCTCGCTGGACAGGACTCCTCGTGGTAGAAGTGATGTGTGTTGGATTGACTGTCTGCAGCTTCACTGCAGCTTTGTGGTTTGACTCCATGGGTTTTTTTTTTTTTCTGTAGGAGGTCCACAGCCACCCAAGCTCAGTTCTGTTGTGCTTTGAGTATACAGAGTCCCTTCAAGGCTTGGTCCCAGTGGAGTAGAAACCAGTACTGTGTACATGACAAGCTAAAATTGTCATCTTCTAAAATAAAAGAAAGAAAATATTATTAGGATATGAGAAAGCTGTATTACATAAAGAATTCCTTTCTTGAATTAGCTTGAGAACAGATAAGTAACATCAGGGAAGGGACTGAAAAAAAAGAGGGACTGCAGAGAGAAGGAGGAGTGTGTGTGTAGAAGGGCTTGTATGTAAAGAACAGAAGATCCTCCATCAGCATGGATGTTTTCTTCTGACCCATTGCAAAAAAACAAAACCCAAACAAACCCAAATTCTACAGTTTAGAACAAGAACTGTGATACTGAAAGCAATGTATCCTGCAAGGTTTGGAGGGGAGGAAGTAGATGATGACATTGTAGAAATTTGGTTGTAGGTTGCTTTTAACTTGCTGTAGCACGGTTTTTTACATCCTGGTGTTGGGTTTTTTACAGGTGAGTTCATTATTGGTCGTGTTATTAAAGCTATGAACAATAGCTGGCATCCAGAGTGCTTCCGCTGTGATATTTGCCAACAAGTATTGGCCGATATTGGATTTGTCAAGAATGCCGGCAGGTAGGTCTTCACCCTTCCTTCTGTTACTGACCAGGTATAAAATGAACTGTGAGGTGGGGGGGGACTAAGAGGTTTTGCTTCCCGAAGCTTTCCAGCTGAGGTGGAGCAACTGAAGCGTCTTCTGCGGGGAAAAGGTCTAAGAGTCCATCGCAAAACTTAAGAATGGGTATCTTAAAACATACACTTAAAATATTAACCTACTTCAACACCAGATTTCTCAGCAAACATGTTTACTACCTGGTAACATTTTTGGGCCATGGGGATACATGAGAAAACATTCTGATGCAGAAGTGTTGGTTTTATTTTTTTAATACCGGTTTTTACTTTCTTTTTCAAACTTGGGTTTCAAATTTTGATCTAGTTTAGCACCTTATTTATTACTAATAGCTTTACGTTCAGTGGGACACTTCACAGAGCAGGATATTTTTGCCAGCTGTGATCACAAGAGCGTTTTACAAGTGGCTTCTGTGGCCATTGGCTTCATGTATATAATAAAATATACACAGTTATTTATAGAATTAGAACCCGTGTGCCGCTTCCAATCTCATTTTTTTACATTTTGAGAGTAAACCATTCAGCTATGAGAATCGATGATAAACTTTGTTTCCCGTGTTTCGACACATCTTCAATTCAAATGAGCCAAAGAAATTACATCCCTGTGGTGACAGGAAATAAAATGATAGCCCTCGCTCTCCTGGTTTCCCCAACAAGGAAATTGTTTTAAAGACTATTTTCCCTCCAAAAAGGGCTGATTGAAATGAGATTCTAATAGATTTTGGTTATATGTTGCACTGTAGTATGTGGTACCAGTACTTACCTCTCCTTTTTTTTGTGCTGTTCCAGACACCTCTGCCGTCCTTGTCACAACAGGGAAAAAGCCAGAGGCCTGGGAAAGTACATTTGCCAGAAGTGTCACGCCATTATTGACGAGCAGCCTCTCATATTCAAAAATGATCCTTATCACCCTGATCATTTCAACTGTGCAAACTGCGGGTAACTTGAGTTCTGCAACAGAAAACAGGAAAATGCTGGGTTTATTTGCTTCGTTGGTTTGTTTACACCTTGCCTGTACAACCGGCAAGAGGGGTGGGGTTTTGGGTGCCTTGTGGCCAGATGTGTGTGACTACTTTTGGGATGGTGGAGTTGGGCCTTTACTTCAAACAACAGCTGACCAGTCAGCGAGTAAGGAAAGGTTGGACTCTGCAGGACAAAGTTGTACCTTATGAAAGACAAAGTACAGACGGAGATAAGAGTTTCTGTAGCACTGAAATGACAGCTTGCTATTCTCTCCGAGAGGAAGAAAAGCGGTCCTCTTTGCCTGCTTGAGTTACCATCTTGCCTGTGTTGTTTCTTTCTAGTCGAGTGGCACGCAAACTTTGTTCTCTCCTTCTAAGGCCTGTCTTTTCCTTAGAAGCTTCCTCCCACCTCGTTTTATCAGCTGGAACTGCAGCACATGAAGCTGCACGTTTCCACACCCTGCACTGATGCAGCAATCAGGAGGGGGAATTGTGGAATATAGCACGGTTTATTAGTTGTTAATTTTTGGTGCAAAGGAAGCTATCGTTGCAGTAGCATAGCACAGGCTGATTTGAATAACAGCGTGGTGGGGTGTCAGTGGCAAGCTGTTCAGAGCATTAGGGGGCACAGTCACATTTAAAGTGTAGCTGTTCTCAGTATTCTAGCCATGCAGATTTCTAAAAAGTAAAGTATATGAGATTCTGCAATTGGCAGTGAATAAACGTAACTATTTCCTGTGGGTCCGTAGTTTTTCTCTGAAGTCTGATACAACAGGGAAGATGTGGGTTGATGGTTGGACTCGATGATCTGAAAGGTCCCTTCCAACCTAGACAATTCTATGATTCTATGTATCTAGGTGTAGAGGACTACATTTTACTTTCAGTTAGAGTTACACAAATCTAAAAAAAGCCCTGTTGATGAGTACCAGAATACAAGCCAAACATGCCTACAGCTTGTACACACGTATTTGCGTTAGGTAACCAGAATGCAGAATGACAGTAGCTCAGTAGCTGTTTTCAGAGACTCGGTGCATCTCGCTGAGCAGCCTGTTCTCAGTGTACTGTGGACTTGATCGGTCTTGAACTATGTCATATTTGCTGCTGCTGCATTACTGTAGTACAAACACAATTTCTAAAACAAATGCTAAAGCTTGCAGTTTCTTTCTTTTCAGAAACTCTAGAGTTGACATGGTTCAGTGCCTTCATTCATGCTCTCAATTCATTAACTTTTGAACAGGAAGGAGCTTACTGCTGACGCTCGTGAGCTGAAGGGGGAATTATACTGCTTACCCTGCCATGACAAAATGGGGGTCCCCATCTGCGGGGCATGTAGAAGACCCATTGAAGGCCGCGTGGTGAATGCTATGGGCAAACAATGGCACGTGGAGGTAAACATCTGATTATATATATTGCCTTTTATAAGCATAAACATTTTCTGGGGTTTTGCTGATCAACTTCAATGAAAGGATTAGCAAAATATGCACCAATGATAAGTAAATACCTTCTCCTAATCCCATCTTCAGCCTTTTTGTAGCTGGTCTTCTGCTGGGAAATAGGAGTTATTTCCTACCTGACAGAGAGCTTTGACTGTGAAACTAAAACCAGTAATCAAAGGAAGTGCTGTGAGGTCCTTACAAAAGAAAATTTCAGACTGCAAAGCGGTACATGGGGAAAGGCAGTAAATTCTGCAGCAACCATAGTGTTAGGGAGCATCATAATACCCTTGTGTCTTCCACAGTCACCTGCCAGGTAAATATCTCTAAAGCACTTCATGTGAGAGTTCGTATTGCAAGGCCACGTACAAGATTTAGTTCCACATCTTCCTTTTAAACTAGGAAGATAAACAGCCCATTCCATTTGTTGTTATGAAAATTTCCTCCATCAAACGCTTTCTTCCCAAGAGTGTAATATTGGTGCACATATTTAAAATCTCTTCATTTTGTTCATTGATAAATATGAGAATTCCTTTGCTTGATTTTGTTTTGGGGTGACTTTTGGATTAAAAAAAAAAGAAGTATTATTTGTGTGGCCTAAAAGGTACAAAGTTTTAATTCTCCTTTTCAAAATGGCACAGCTAGCTCAGTAGACTTCAGTCATGTTCAGTACTGGGCTCAGTTAGTTTGCTTTCCAGGAAAAAAAATACCATTACTTCTAAATAAACAAACAAACAAAAATGTATGTCATTTTCTTTGTAGCATTTTGTTTGTGCAAAATGTGAAAAGCCATTCCTGGGTCATCGTCACTATGAGAGAAAAGGCTTGGCATATTGTGAAACCCACTACAATCAGGTAAGGTCACATACTTTTGAAAATGGTGTCAATAGGTAAGTTAATGATTTGGTTTTATTAGATAGAGATGGAAAACCATGATATGCTTCTGTTCTCCCTGAGTACCTGTGGGTGTAATGCCAATCAACAGATGTTCTGCTGCGGTTCATTTTTGTGGGTTTCTCTGTACATCAGTCTGGAACTGAAAATGAAAACTGTGGGTATTTCACACAGGCTACCCAGGACAATCGGTATCGAGTTGTTCTTCAAGCTGTCGTACCTAAGTACAGCTATTATGAGCTTTTACGTGTCGGTGAGGTCAGAGCAGCTAATGACACACAGTCTTTCCCAAGGAGCTAAAGAAGATTTGCCACTCAGTAGCTGCAGTTTAAGGCGAGGCCCTAGTGAGTTGTTGTGTGGGTTTTCCTACAGCTGCTACCCTGAGATGACTGTGCCTTAACGTAGGCCGCATCACCCAGCTCGTACATCGGGGTGCCGAAGACTGCAAAAGCTGTGTTTGTCAGAGGACACCACCTAGTGACCGCTGGCATTTCCAGAGGAGGAACAGCTGAGGGAGCTGGGGTTGTTCAGCCTGAAGAAGAGGAGGAGGCTGAGGGGAGACCTTATTAATCTCTGTAACCACCTGAAAGGAGGTTGTAGAGAGGGAGGCAGGGGTCAGTCTCTTCTCCCAGGCAGTAGGACAAGAGGAAATGACCTCAAGTTGTGCCAGGGGAGGTTCAGATTTGATTTTAGGAAAAATTTCGTCACTGAAAGGGTTATTAAGCATTGGAACAGACTGCCAGGGAAGTGATGGAATCGCTGTCCTTGGAAGTATTTAAAAGACAGGTAGACATGGGGCTTAGTGATATGGTTTAGTGATGGCTTCTGTCCGTGTTGGGTTGATGGTTGGACGCGATGATCTGAAAGCTCCCTTCCAACCTTGACAATTCTATACAGGAGTTATATACCATGGTACCATCTCTTGCCAGACTCCCTTGACTGTGCAGTCCAGCACCGTGACGTACAGACCTATTTATTTGGAAGCCACCTGCGTTGTGTCATGTCCACCTCTTTGCTTGTATAAATACAAGACTAAGGGTTACATCTGGGAGTTGTAAGGCATCTGCTAATTACAGATGGATTCTCAATTTGTCAGTGATGAAGGGCAGATGAATGCAATGTTGCTGGCATTCTTGTAGCCAGTAAATGCTGTGACTTCAGTAGCAATAGTGTTGCAGCCATCATGCAGCAAGTAGGGATACCAGACAAGAGCTGTGTGTCGAGTGGATGTCTTTTACTAGGTTAACTACTGCAGTTCGAAAAAATACATTAAATATCGGGAACTTAATTGTTACATTGTGGACAAATGTTAAGCCTGGATATAGAATGAATAATTTTTGGCCTAAATTTCCTTCTTTTTTTTTCTTTTTCTGTTTTTAATAAAAGTAACATTTACTTACAGGTGTTTTTTTTTTTCAGAACCAGCAACTTGTGGTTCTAGTCATGCATGTTAAGTCCAAATGTTAAATTGGCCGATTAGTAATGATGAGTATGTGACACCGACTGCTGTATTTCAAACGTTCAGGATTAGAGAAATGTTAAAATAAAACAATATTATGTTTACAGAGGGTCGAGCAGATGTTTTCATCTTTAATATTATAAAGACTTTTTGTGATGTGATGATGCAAAATGTACTTGGAAAACCAAACCAGACTTGCCAGCATTCTCTTTATTTTACTGAAATAAATAGGAAAGCTACTGTGCTCATCAGCTGAAATATATTTATTTTGTTAGAGAAGCTTCCCTTGATAAAATCATTAGGTTAAAAATTCATTACTTCTCTTTCGTCTTCAGCTATTTGGTGACGTTTGTTTCCACTGCAACCGTGTGATTGAAGGAGATGGTAAGCACTTTTCTAACTGTTCCCTTAATGTTCCTTTCTGGTGGAAGTTCTCTTTAAAAAAAAGTGGAGCTAAGAGGAAAGCAGCTCCCTGTTGAATACTTGATTGTTCTCATTAAAACAAAACCAGCCATTCTTTTGATCAGAAATTATGTTAGATCTGATTTGTCAGAGACCAAATGGTGTTTCATGATGGTGTGGAAGACCACCCAGTGATGGAAGAGAACTGTGTTCAACTGGAAACCCTTTAGTAACATGCAAAGGCCAGGGATGCTGGGAGGCACACGGGTGGCTTCCTGCCCCACCAGCTTCAGAAAAGAACCCAGTCAAGGGTGAGGGTGAACACACAGGCACCTCCTCAACATATTTAGAGATCATGAACCAAATTTGAAAAAGTAGTTATTGAAAGATGTTGGTGGGCACTCTAAGGGATTTTTTTAAAGTACCCAGTTTCCATTATTTCAGTTTGGTTCCCAGAGATACCTACCTGTCTATTACAGGCACCTGTCTCTCTAGGTTGATGATAATGTCACAAAACCAGGAAAGACTGTAATTGAAAAGATATGTCCTATAAAGGCAGAAATGGATGCAAGTGGTTTAAGTTTGGGATTTTTTTTGGGGGTGGAGAAGTGTTTTGAAGGGTTTTTTGGTTTGTTTTTTTTTGGACAACCAGCTCTGATAAATTGCCAAAAAGCATATTATTCTCCCTGAACAACATCGTTATGTGCCTATGTACTTCTTCCTGAAGTAAATACTGTAATACCAGTGTTAGCTTCACGTAAGCCAAAACCATCAGCAAAGTGGGAGGAAACCTCTAGCATGTAAAAGGAGACATAAAGTAGTTTAGTCATGTAAATATAGGGTGGGACATAACATTCCAGACATGTGCTTTCCCCACATTTTCTGGACTGGACCATACCTGCAGAACGACAATGCAGAATGCCTTGGAGGAAACAGTGTCCTCCTTTTCATTAAAATCATACTAGAATGAGCAGAACTGGAGGTGAATGAATAAATTAAGCCATGTCTGATAACTACATTTCTGTATGTTTCTAATGTAACACCACATAATTGACATGCATATTTTGTGTTTTGGTCTCAGAACTGAAGAGAATGTGATGTAATGCAGGAATTTCTTTATTTTCAACATACATCTTCAAATATTTTACATTTCTTCTTTCATTTCTGCACACAAATTTGCCCCTGCTGTCACAAATGAGAAGTATCAGGTTTTGTTCTCTCCCCGGTGAAACAGCCATCTGTGGCAGCAGTTTTTTGGGAAGGTGTCTATGATTACTACAGAGGTTGCTTGGGAGCCAAGACTTTCACCTGACTAGTATTATTTTGGGAAGCAGTGGAACAACGCAGTGGAACAACTATACTTCTGTTGGATGTGCTTGCCCCATGGTGCAGGAAAAAAACCTCAACACCTCTGCATAAGAATGCTCTGGTTCTGTTTGTTGTTCACAAAATGCTGTATTTTATGAGAACACCATTGTCTGGTGTCTTCTAACTGAGATTAAGAAAAGAGGCAAATTTTGGCAGGGAAAAATGGAATGGTACATAGAAAGAGAGGAAGAACAGAAAACTGATTGAGATACTGAACAAAGATAAAATAGTCATTTTCTCTCCAAAGCAAAGAATAAAAATATATCCAAATTTGTCCTGATTAAATAATTTATCCCACAAGTCCGTAATTTTTTTCACCTTGGTAGTGCTTGTTCACAGTCCTGACTCTTGGCTTCAGGTTATGTTTTTTTTGGCCGGGGAAGTGCTGCTGTTGGTGGCACTGGGGTCTGAACAGGAGCTGGGAAATGAAACCGACAGAAAACACAAGCACCTTCTTGCTGGATTCCCGATTAAGTTGGAAACCCAGCCTCGTAAAACAGTTGCCCGAGGTCAGCAGGCTGTGAGACAAGGTGGAAGCAGGCAACAGGAGGCAGAAATAGGCTAAGCTGGTCTTGCTGGTGAGCACAGAGCTGTATGTACCTTCAGAGACAGCTTTATCAGTGCTACGCTACACTCACGTGTGTGCCTTCCTAGCCGTGCCACATGATTGTCACAGTCCTTAATACCTGATACAAGAATCGAGTTACTGTTCTTCCTGCCTCAGGAATGTGTGAGCCTAATGTTTTTATAATAGCTTTTATTTTTCTGTAATGCTAACGATTTCTTCTCTCTTTTTTTTTTTCCTACCGTCCTAGTTGTGTCCGCTCTGAATAAGGCCTGGTGTGTCAACTGTTTCGCTTGTTCAACTTGCAACACTAAGTTAACACTCAAGTAAGTTTATCAGCAAGGGTGATGCCTTCCAAACATGTCAGTAGTCACAGGCAGAGTGTAGATGTTGCTATTGTGCAACTGTTACAGTGTGGAAAACATATAAGGAGCATTGAGAAAGGATATGTATCTTTCTTCCTCTTGCTCCACATACTAATTAACATCCCTTTCAGCTTTCTGTTCAGGTCTTCCCTCACTCTTCATAACTCCTCTCCTTTTCTGTCCTTTATTTTCTCTGTGTTTAACTCTAAAGGGATAAGTTTGTTGAAATTGATCTAAAACCTGTCTGCAAACACTGTTATGAGAAAATGCCAGATGAATTTAAGCGACGACTTGCCAAACGGGAACGTGAAGCAAAGGATAAAGAGAAGCAGAAAAAGAAAAAGCCAATCTGTTTGTAAACTCTTTTTTCCTTCTCACCAGCACCTCTGCTCCTTTCTTCTTTGGTCAGTGCCAAGGATGCTTTTAAGTTTTTGCATGAATTTATGGCAATCAAATCTAAAATATTTTTCACACAACTGCAAACTTGAAATATTAACTTGTTACTTGGTTATGTTATGCTTAGTCTGTTTAGCTCTACAATTAGGTTTGAAAGGCTTTTTAAATGACATGGTGGTTGAAAAGGGACATTTGGGTAAAAACTGCATAACTCACTCAACATGGTGTTGTAATTACTGTCTACAATGTATAACCTTGTGAAAGTAACTCCATATACATGTGTAAATTGCAGTTCTAATTTTTTGCCTGTGCATGTTCAGTAGAGCACTTTAATTTTATTTTTTTTTTCACTTTCCCTGCTGGTAAAACTTCATCTGTTTTTCGCTTTTTCGTTTTAGGAATAAATTTGTTGAATTTGATATGAAGCCTGTCTGCAAAAAGTGTTACGAGAAGTTTCCTCTAGAGCTGAAGAAAAGACTGAAGAAACTAGCTGAAACTTTGGGAAGGAAGTAAAGACTTCATCTGCTCTTCCCTTCCCTTGTGAAAATCTCATATATATTACTTGGGGAAGGGGGTCTGCTTTGAGGTTGCAATCAGACAACAAATGACGAGTACACCAGAAGGGGATCAAATCAAAATATCTTAAGGTTCTCTGCTCTCTATTACGTGTACACGTACGCTTATTTGTTGACAAACAGACCATACTTCCAAACTAAATTAAATACTAGCTCACCTGAATGGTTTCTCACCCTGGTAACGCAGTTGAACTGATGCAAGCGGCCCATTCGGCACAGTAATCTCTGCAGAAATGTATAGAGACAGAAAATTTGCATGTGAATGAATACATGTAAAAACAAACTGTGCAAATGTGTCCAACTTTAGGGGCATGTATGGTCATTTATATTAATGAAAATATTAACCTTCAAATTCAGCATGCATGCAAAACTTGCCCAAGTCACGTGACTTGGGCGAGAAACCAACATACTTTGCCTCATGGAAAAATTGACACTTGGATTTCAGGCCAAGTCATCTCATTAAAGGAGCCTTGTTTCAGATGGCTTGAAAAGTATTGGATTTCCAAATGCAGTCACTGTGCAAATGGCCTACTTCGGATAGATTGTGCTTACACGATGAAGCTTTGTACATCAGGCTTAGCATGAAATACCTACATAAAATGTATATTCTTACTGCAAGAAATGAGCATACTCAGAACTACTTGAAGTTTGCTATATTCCACTCAACACATTAACTTTTATATATGCTTTTGCATTCTATTTACTTTTTGTGCCTTATTCTGCTGGACCATACATAACAGTGTTCCATTAAAAATATATATATATATAGTTTTATTTTTTATTTCATATTTTATGCAGAAACTATATACAAGGTATTTTCAAAAGATAACATAACTTTGCCTTAATTATACAGGATGTGAGAAGTATTTTATTTCAAATGTGAACACCTGAGCTTAAAATTTAGCTTCTAGACTTCCGTATTTTTCAGAACACTGAAAATGTGTATTTCAATTAACTGGCAATATTACTTTTACACCTACGAGTGTAAATATACAAGGTCTGATCCTGCTAGGATCTATTTCTTTAGCCATCCTCAAGAACTGAGCTCACAAATCATCAGAATTCCTTATAACATTCATTTAATTGTTTTATACTATTGACTTTGACCATGATCTGTTATATTTTTCCCTTATTATAGAAAATACAGCTACTTAGGGCTTCTTGATGGTACTACATTATGAAGTACGTAAACTGTTTTTTTTTTTTAAATTAGTGACTTAAACAGATTTTATGTGATTACCTCATAGGAAGTAAAAATTTCTTTCCTGTTTATGAAAAATTATTTGCTTTAAAACATCTGCTTTCCAGTGTCATTAATAAAGGCTATGTATGATAATAAACCTTGTATTACCTCTCTTAAACGAGTTTTTCAAGGGGGTACTTTGTTTGCTTATGCTTTTATCTGTGACTGCATGCAAGTACTTCCTTATTGTCCTGAGTTAAAGGAGACATACGCCTTTCCTAAATATCCTGCAGTTCTTTCGTTCATCAAAGAAGCCACAGTGTGTTTCATAAAGAACAACTTGATTCTTCTAGTTTTTTTTTTCCATTGGCACAGTTGCTAGGCTTTCCTAAAGAAAATGTCTTGTCTGAGTTTAAAACCTACACCTTCCTATCAGCTTTTCCACTCCTCATTTCACTGGCACCCTTAACTTCCAGTTTAGTGCTAAGTAGGGTATTTTTTGCCTATTTTATCCTATGTAGTCACTGAATGCCCTAACAGTTCACTAACTGAATGCAGTCCTGACTGTGTTAAAGACTACCAAAAGCTTACAATGTCCCCCAGAAAAGTTTACATAACTAGTGTGCCTGCACTGTTGGGATTTTGGACCTTGCCATGGATTCAGTAGACCGTATTCAGCAATGCTTCCCTTAAATTGTACCTTCTTCTAACACTTCTTCCTCTGGGTTTCTCACTGACTATCCATCCTTTCCTTCAGTCTGTGTATGCACGGCAGTACTGCTCAAAGAGTTGGGAAGGGTCCCTATCCCTGAGGCTAAACTGCAAGACTTGGCTCACGTCCTGTTGCTTGGGGTTACATCCAGCTGCAACACGGTGGCCTCCTTTGCACTGCACAGCCTCTGGTCCCCTCTCGACTCTGTGGTAGCCCCGTGGGCCTAACACGGGATGCTGTTTTTCCTGTTCCCAAGTTACCCATGGTGAACGCTGTCCTAGTTTGCCAAGGCAGCTGATTCTACTTCATTAACAGGAACGTGTGTATCTCAGACCCCGCGATGTAGTGCTGAGAGGATCTGAGGGTACTTGAGGGTTCAAACGTGAGGGTTTCCTGACACATCATGGAAAAATGTCAGTTGGAAGAGACCGCTAGAGGTCAGCTAGCCCAACCATCTGCTCAGAGCAGGTCTCACTCCAAAGTTGCATCAGCACTGAAGATCTTGCTCAGACAAACTGTGGGCATCTCCACAGAAGGAGATTTCACAGACCCTTCTGGGCAGTATGTTCCATTGCTTAGTCACCCTCACAGTGACTTTTATTACTGGAGTACTGTCTCCAGTGGTGGGTTCCCCAAATCCACGCTGCTCTCTTGGGAGCTGTGTTTGCATTGAACTGTCATTGAAATAATACCACCGGACATTGTTATGAATTGGATTAATTAAAAGAGTGGCAAAGCAGAGCCATGGAGCAAGCTAGCCATTAGGCAGCCTGGACAATTACAGGTCTGCTCTTGAAGCTCACTTCCTGGCCTGTCAGTTTTACAAATATTTTGCATAGCTGGACACACTTTCCTGAAAGAGACAGAGTTTATTATTGCTTTTCTACCCATGAGCCCAACTAGGTCTCTCAAAGATGTCTGTGAGCCTGAGATGTGGGAATGGATGCCTCAGAAGTTTTGCCCTTTTCTGCCATGTGGGATCAATCGCGTACGGGCAAGAGATTGCTTTTGAAGCCCCTGCTTAAACTAACAGCCAGGAGCACTTCAGAAATCCCAGGGGATGTAGGGTGAAAAAGCTGAGCTTAAAGCCTTTCTGCTGGTGGCAGTGGCAAGCCCTGTGCTCTGTTCCAAAGGGTGACCAGTGTCAAGGCACCAGACCTTGTCTGTACAAAGGCGATTGCCCATGTCTCCCCAGCAGTTGAAGAGGAAAAATTTCCTCCACTGAGCCAACTCTTCCTCTGCACTTACACCAAGACTTCCATTACTTAGCCTGGCAGGTGCTGAGAAATTATTTGGTAACCCCAGTCATAGGCACACCATTCAAAAAAAATACAGAGAAAAAATAACAAACCTCTTTCTTCTTAGGGAATTAAATCTAATGTCTAAATAAATCACTACTAATAGAACAAATAATAAGAGAGGATTAATTCTTTCAGTCTGGCTGTTACATGTATGCTGCTGGTCTCCTCGCAGGAACAAGTCAGGTTATGTGTTGTTATTTTTCTAGCAAAGATGGTAAGAGCTTTGGTAATGTCACTATTTTTTAGGTGTAGCAGGAATCACATAGCTGTCAATGGGTTGCTTCAGACTGAGAATGGGACAATTTTTAATGACACCATCTCCAGAGACAGAGCCCAATCACCTCATTTTGACCAAAGTGCCTGAACTAGCAGAGGAGAGGTAAGAAGGTCAATTCCAGCAGGGAGAATCTGAGGCTGCCAGCTGGGAATTATGCCCAGGTGGTGCCACAGACAGTGCTCAGCTCCACCAAACTCTGACAGCTGCAACTCACAAATTTCTCCTGTCTTGAGGGAGGCTGATCACATCACCTTCTGATCCACGTCCTCAGCTATGCTTCCGGGTGATAACGAAGCTATTTTATGTAGCTTTATTATGCTATTTATGGTGCCTGGAAAATAAAGTTTCTCACTGCTAGAATATTTGGAAACCCATTTCCTACAGCACCGGATCTCAGCACCAAGGCCGACGGTGGACCTGCTTTGGCAGAGGGGTTGGACTAGAGGTCCCTTCCAACCCGGTATCATTCTGTAATTCTGCGATGAAATTTATATTATATTACATTTATACTATAGTTTTATGGTTGTGCTTCACCGTGAGATACCATTTCAGGCGAAGCAATACTAAAGCTTGGTTTCATACACGTGAAGATTTTCTGTGAGAGCTCAGGCCCACGAATGATGGGAAACTGATCGACTAACAACGGCACACAGATCAGCTGCCTCTCAAAATTCAGGGGGATACAAAGGCCGGGCACCCCGGCCCCTCTTACCGCGCCCGCCCCCCTCACCTGAGGCTGTCTCTAGCCAACGGCCTCACGGCGGCGAGAGCAGCGAGGGACAAGGAGACGGTCTAGCACCGCCTCACCGGCCCGACCCCCTCAACCGGGGAAGCACAGAGGCATCCGAAACCCACACCAGGCCGCAACGCCGCTGCCACCTCCCCCCCTCAGCGGCGGCTGCGCGCTTCCGCTCTCCCCTCCCCGGCTCCGGGGGCCGCATGCGCAGGGCTGGCGCACGCGCGGAGCGCGGCCCCGCCCTCCTCCGCGGCCGTTGGTGGCGGCCCTGTACGGTTGCGCGGGAACTTGCGTAACGCGTTGTCGCCGCTGCCTCCTCCTTCCTTTCGCTTGATCTTTCCTTCCCCTCAGCAGGCGCCGGGTGAAGGCCGGCGGGGAAAGGTGTTCTGCCTGGAAGGGAGGCTGGGCCTGGCTCAGGCCCTCCGCCCTGCCCTGCTGGGGCGCCATGATGAGGCGTACGAAGCCCGAGGTGGAGCGGTACGTCGCCTCCGTGCAGGCCGCCGCGCCTTCCCCGAGAGAGGTGAGCGCTGCCGGTGGGGGCCGCCAACGGGGTTCTGCGGCTTTCCCCGTCCCGTCCGCGCCGGTCCTGGGGCGGGGTGTGTGTGGGGGACATTATGGGTGCTGGCGGCCGCCCGGCCCGTCCTGGTCCGGTGGGGCCCGTGGCGTAGTGCTGTGGTGCTAGGCCTAAGGGGCGGCTGGCGTGGGGCGGCCGCGGCGTGCCGCTCCTCGCTTTCGGAGGGGGAAATCTGGCTGCTCCTCGTCCTACTGAGGGGTACCCGGCTGCTTTTTGTGCGTGCTGCCGTCCTCTGCGCCGTGTCGGGCGCTGCCGTGCTGGGGCTGGGTCTGCTCGGCCTTTCCTCGACCCCCTTGACTGTACGAGGGAAAAGCGGTTGTAGCGTCTCTGGGGGTGGTTCTGACTCCGTATTAACTCAGTGGTTTTTTTAAGGCGAGTGAGGTTGTGGAAGGTGCTGTGAGGAAGGGTATGGGGTTTACTAGTGCTTTACCTAACCATGAGGAGTGGTTTACCCGACTTACAGCTGGTAAGCCCCTAGCGTAGCTTTAAAGAGCCCATTAACTCTCAAAGTATAAGTACAGAAATCTTCAGTTTTGTGAGTGTAGTTCCGAAGTTTCTTGAGTTTCTCTTTTTTAGGAAATAAAAAAAGGAACCAAAATAGGGAACACGTGGGACGCTTTCAGTTTTCTTTTATGTGCCATGTGATTGATATTCTTGTCTGTATGACTGAAATAACAGTGTTAAGAGTGAGAGAAGTGAGAGAAAAGAATTTTCCCGCTGTATTTTATTAACTGGACAGAGGGATGAGGATCACTGCATGATAGGTTACTGTTTTGCGTTATATCTGGAAAATGGTGTACAGGTCACAGCGAGCAGTCTCTTGCCATTCGTACAAGCTATTTAATCCTGAAAGATCCTGTTCTGCTGCTCTAAATGGATTTTATTGCAGACGTAGAATATTCGGCAGCGTGTTGTAGGTTGTGAATGCATCCACGTTCACTATTATGCAGAAGGGTCTTTATGCAGGGCCTGTGTACATTGTTGTTATTTGCACCTTTTCCAATAGCAACAAAGTTGTCTTGTGACTTTATCTGACTTGGGTACTCTTTAGGGTAGGTGATGTCAAGTACATCCCTGCCAGAATCAGAGACACTCTTTAATTGTTTTGATATTCCTGTTGAACTTAAAATAAAAAATCAGATCCTCTCCTTCTGTTGTGCTTAAGGCCAACTGATGTTTTGCTTTGTGTTTTTTTTTTTTTTTTTTGTTCTTTAAATTAAGTAATGCTTACAACTAATTGTATAGCACAGTCAGTGGTGGAAATAGTTACTGTTTTCTTGTCTTGATTTTAGTAGGGTGCTTAAGGCTGCAAAGTGTTTATTTTGAGGTTTCTGTTCATCCATGTTTAAAGATGAGATGCCAAGTGTGACTCCACTCTGACGTATTTCAGTGTTTCCTTTTTATAACATACGTCAAAAATACAGACTGAAAACTTGATGTTTCTTAGGAGGCCAAATTTCATTCTAACCAACTTAAAATTTTGCATGAATAGCAGGAGTGGGAGGGGGAAGGAGACTGGGAATTCAAATGTATTCAAAATGTACACAGTTTGGAATCATAGAGGTAACTAGTTCCAATATTTTTTTGTTCACAAGGAAAATCTGCTTTTGAAGTGATACTGGGAGCTCAACCTTGAATTTCTGTCTGGCTTACTTGTGCCTTCTGGTTTTGCCTGTGACTTGGCCCTTTAGTTCATACCTTTTGCTCCTTTCCTCCTGTCTGTGCTTCTGCCATCTTGCCCTCTGCCTGCTCTGTGTGTTTCTTTTTGTTTTGCCTTTATGGCTTCTTTGTTCTACCTGGAGATGTTTCACCTTTCACCAATAGACTGTGTATGTTCAAGTTATCTTAGGCTGATGACATTAGAAATAAACTGTTGCGTAAATACTTTTTTTTACCCAAACTGAGGATAATTTAGGTAGAAATTGCTTTTTCCTTAAGTGTATTTAAACAATAGTTTCTGATGGGTCTAAATGTCAGATTTCTCTTTGTTTCTACTCTAGGATTTATTTTTTTTTCTACATTGCAACAAAAGTGATTATATGTAGCTGACCCCATTCTTCCACTCTCTTTAATCAGAAGTGTTTATGAAATGCCATATGTACAAGGGCTTGTTGCTTGCTTCACTTGTAATCTCTATTTTGCCTAGTAGCCTTTGCCAGCTAAAGCAAAAACTCTTACTCTTTTAATTCTTAATCCTATGTTTGAAAAATGAGGAGTGAAATTAAAATGGTAACTAGTTGTCAAATTCAGTCATTTAAAAGTGTCATGCATTTGTGAAAAGAGGGGTCATCCTACTGAATTATTTTAAGAGTATCATATATCTAAAGTATGTCTGTCATGTTTTTTTTTCCTTTTTCAGAAATCAATGAAAGGATTCCTCTTCGCTAAGCTGTATTTTGAAATAAAAGAATATGAACTTGCTAAAAGGTAACACGTATTGATGTCTGTTTGGTTTTGTCTTCTCCAAAGTGTAAGAGAAAAGTTAAATTAATGTATAGTAGACCAGAGAAACCATGATCAGTATCATACTGTTTTAAGGTAGCTGTAAATATGAGTATTGAGTGTCATTTAAATGTTTACAAAACAACTTAAAAGAAGATGAGTTATGTGGTGCTGAAAATGGCTATTTTTTTTCTCATTGTATTATGTAGTTCTTGCCATTTTGGCGAAGTGTTGCTTTTTTAACAAATGCTTGGTGGCAACTAAGTAGCATCTGTACAGGTAAAACAATGTGGCTTTTTACTTTAAGGTCCAGATGAGGAATCTAGAACAAAGTATGTATGTACTTTCTGTATGGTAGATGAAGTTATCATTATAGCTTGGAGCAGAGGAGTATTGAAAAATGTTGTGTAACTGACTTTTCTCCCCTCCATAGGTATATATCTACATACCTCAATGTACAAGAAAGAGATCCCAAAGCACACAGATTTCTTGGACAAATTTACGAAGCTGAGGATAACATAGAAAAAGCTTTTGGGTGTTACAAGGTAAATACCACACTGACCCCTGATGCCCTGCTTTATTCCTCACTTGTTTGAGTAGCTGGGCTTGTTTGTGGGAGGGTAAGTCTTGCCTGTTCTGTATGGATCATAAGATCAAGTTACTGTTTGGTTTGTTTTTCTTTTTTTCCTTTTCCTCCTGTGTGTGCATGGGGAAAACCAGCGTTCTGTGGATTTGAACCCAACACAGAAAGATCTTGTGTTGAAGATTGCAGAATTACTATGCAATAACAACATTATCGATGGAAGAGCAAAATACTGGGTTGAGAGAGCTGCAAAGCTCTTCCCAGGGAGTCCTGCTGTTTACAGGTTGAAGGTAAATTCCAAATTCTCTCTGTCTGTGGCTTAAAAACTTTCAGCTGGAGTGCATTTTGCATGTCATATCACACAAAACTCTTCCTGTCTAAATTATTTTAGAATCTTTAATATTAAATCTACTATATGCTGTTTTCCTTGCTGTCTGATACTTTTGACTGGCATTCAAGAAAGCTACAGGCTTTCATACCCCTTTTGAATGTTTCAAAGTTAATCCTTCAAAAATGCTAAGAAAAACATTTGACAAATTAAGATAGATCTTTCTTTTGTGTGACTGACAAGAAGGGAGCAGGCCTGTGAACTCAGGTTTCTTGCTCTCTGCTGTTTTGTTGTTTGTTTTTTTTATTTTTTTAAATATGTATGATGATCAGCTCTGCAGAATGTGAGAAATGCTATAATTCCCAAAATTCCCTAAATGCTTTCAGTCATGCGATCTCACTTTTGCACAGGTTTATTAATTCTGTATAACTTGCAGCAGGTACCTTGAAGTCTTAAGACGTCTGCTTTTTTTAAGCAAGGGCATCTATGGTTTTATGTGCTTTATATAGTATTGGGAGTAGTGTAGTTTGAGTAAGGTTGTCTACGTAGTGGAGGAAAGAAAACTGTCTGGTACCGTAGTTACTGCAAAGACTGACATGGGAAATGAGGTACTAACGTGTTGCCTTCATGTTTAACAGGAGCGGTTATTGGATTGTAAAGGTGAAGATGGATGGAATCAGCTTTTTGACTTGATTCAAGCAGAACTTTATGCAAGACCAGATGATGTCTACATAAACATCAGACTTGTTGCGCTCTACCGGTCAAATAATAGATTAAGAGATGCCGTGCTCCATTGTCAGGAGGCACAGAAGAAAATACCTTTGCAGTCAAGCTTGGAATGGTGTTCCTGTGTTGTAGAGACATTTGAGGTGTTTAATCATATTTTGATCCTGTGATAGTCTTCCGTATCTTTTTAACTGGTCTGTTTCTCTTAGTGTCATTACTCTGGCAGCTACTTCTCAAGTGATTTAACTCCTTCAAATGCAAGTCTACTGAAACCAGTGGAATTACAAAATACTTCTTGTTTTTATCTTTTTTAACTGGAATTTTCTCTCTAAAAGTAAGCCTTGTAGAGCTGTTGAGTTTCTAACCTCAAAAGCTGAGTTAGGTACAGCAGTTCCATTAGGGATAAAATTGTTCAGGCAAATAGTTCCCTGGAACTTTGCTGCTGAAGAATATGTTAAGGTCTCACCTGTGAAACTGGATTATGCAGTAAATGCTACTAATATGTTTTGGAGAAGTACTGCCCTTGACTTCATGGAGGAATGACTGTTCCTTATCCTGTGATGAACTTTCTTCTTTAGGAATATCTGGAATCTTTACAAGACTTGGAGTCTGATAAAAATAACTGGAGAGCTATCAAGAAAGATCATCTGCTGGCCTACACCAGCTTTGTCAAAATGACACTTTCTTCTAGAGATGTTCAGGAATGCAGGGAGACACTTGAAAGGTACTGTTTTGACTTTCCTGTAGTTAAAAAACCAAAACAAACCCAAACGTGTTCTCTAAGAATTGCGGGAGGTTTTTGGTGGTGTGGGTTTGTTTTTGTCTTTCTGGGCCACACAACATTTACCAAGCTTTGATTTCATTGCTTAACTTGTTTGTGGATGGGTGAGGAAATTCTCTGTACTGGCCCCTAAGAGTGGTTCTTACTGGGTTTGAACATCAGACTGAGATGCAAGGTGTGTTTGAATAGCCAGCACACATCCATGGAGAAGACTCATTGATAGCCTGGGTCAACTGATTCTCTGCAGCCTTTCCCTTCAGTAAGAGAATATTCTGCACTTCACTAGTTGACTAATCCAGATTTCCCAGACAGTTTAAAAAGAAAACTCACCCAACTGAAGGGGTGGCTTTCTTTCTGTTACCAGCTTTGTCTGGTCATTTTGTTCTAAATTAACACAACACATACTGGAATAATTAGGAACTTTAGGTGTAAGTATAATTGTGAGGGAGGAAGCCCCTTGCAGTAAGAACACTCTTCAGGGAAAACTGATGGTGTTACAGGGTCAGCTGAGCCAGCTGCCTTCAATGTATATAATCTGTGATGTAAGTAGAATAGTACAAAATAGTTTGTAGTCAATTTTCATAGTACAAAATAGTGTTTGTAGTCAATTTTCAAGTCAAGCTCCATTTTCCTTTCCATTGTCTTCACTTTCTTACTGGCTTTTATTAACCTACCTTTGGTTCTCAGTTATGCAATGGCCATTATATTGCCTTTCGTAAAACAATACTCTTCAGTCTGTTAATCTTGAATGACTGTTTGAAGCAACACAGACGATGGATGAGGAATATCTAATGCCCAAGTATGTTTTATTAAATTTTTTCTCCTTTTACATTGATGAAAAACACCTTGGTTTTCTGCTGCTGTTTTATTATAGCTTTTCAAGGTGATTCACATATGAAGCACTTCCAGATCGTGGCAATGCTAAGAGCCCTTATAGTTCTGTGGGGTAACTGAAAGAGTGTTTTAACCCTTTTCTGGAAGGCCTCTCCTGAGTGAGGGCTGTCTACTGGCCTACAGCTACTCAGATTTCTACAGCATCTGCTATTTTGGAGGAGCCTGTCTAGCTGTGTTTTGGACTTTTCTGATAAATGAAGGAAAGGGAAGAGCAGAGTGACTAGTGCCTCCTGTCTGTCTCTAAGTCTGCAGCAGTGAACAGGTTTTTCCATGTGGTTTGGGAGAACAGTTTTGAAAACAGCGGTGCAAAGATGTGCTGAAAAAGACTGTAAATATCTAGGTAATACTTAGTATGTCTTACTTCAGTAAACTAAGTTGTGAGCTTTGGGAGTTTGAGACCATCATTGTACTTTGTGGTAAACTCAGTTTTAAGCAGCAGAGACAGTATTAACCATTGACTCATTAAGTTGATTCACAGTTAAATAACATCAACCAAAACCATCTGCTATAGGTTTAGGCAGGACTCTGCTTAGAGTGAGTCTTGTCTCCGTTACAGTTTCGATCGTGTGCTTCAGTCAGTGAAACCGTATGTGAATGGGGCTGATGAGTTGTCTCGTACCTTTGTGGAAATGAAAGGACAGCTGTACATGCATGCTGGAACTTTGCTTCTGAAAATGGCCCAACACAATGAGGCACAGTGGAGAGTTGTGTGTGAACTTGCAGCATTGTGTTATCTGATAAGTTTCCAAGTAAGTAATTTTTCAGTTTGTGCTTTGAGTCGATGCAGTTCTTGAAATGTTCTTGCTGTACGTGTGTTGAACTCCTGCGTTCCTGAGATGAACTAGTGTTTGTGTGCCTAAGGAAAGACTTCCTCCTCCTTCACAAAACTCTGCTCTTTCACAATTCTTTAAAATGTTTCATATGACACAAATAGAGTAAAAGTGTATCTTCAGATTCCCTTATCAGAGTAACCTGATTCTTAAAGGCTAGTGAGTTTATTTCCTGCAGTACGTTCCCTTTCCTGTAATACAGCTGAACACATACGTTAAGTATTAGCCTTATTGCTCTAGTGAGGGAAGGGGATGAACTGAATAGTTCCCACATACTTTTGTAGACAGCAGAACTGAAAAATCAAGCCTAATTCTCTGCCTTATGAAGGACAGTTGTTTGTCCTTTGTAAGGCACTGCTTGCATTTCAGGTATTACTTGCTGTTGTGTACACTTAATGTTACTTGCAATTGCTATAATTGTCCACCTCATGGTTTTGGGCGGATTCCCAATCTGCCTCCTGGGACATGTGACACAGTGACTTTCAAAATTAATTGTGTATGGCTTTTTTTTTTTTTTCCTATAGTTTTCTAATGCTAAAAAGAAGTTTATTTCCTAATTCTTAGGACTAATTGAAATGATCCACTCTTACTGTGAAAAAGCTGTAACAATTCTCTCCTTACTTCACCAGGTTCCGAAACCGAAGTCAAAACTAATAAATGGGGATCAAACTGGACAAGATATGCTAGAAATACTGGCCTGTGATCGAAAAAGCCAGTCTGGTAATTAATAAAAGTAGCTATATAGTTCCAGTGTAGTGTTATAGATAGTTACTTTAAGAGCTAAGTGTTTTGTTAAAGAACACATTCGTTATCTAGAATTGTAATGTTAACACTTCAATATGTAGTAAAACTTTCTAGATTTTTGACTACATATGTAAAACAAACTAGTAGCTTGATCTTAATACCTAAATTGTTTTTTTCTTTAGCATGCTTGTAAAGTACGTTCTCTTTTTTTCCAGTGTGGTTTTTTTCCCTCCTATTTTGCCTGTTCAGCACAGTAAAATAGAGTTTAACTTTTATGGTCTCTTAATCTACTGGAAATGTCTTCTGCCTGCTAATACTATTTTGCAAACATTGTTAGCCCCAAGAGGAAATGAAAACACTGCTGTTGCCCTTTCCTTCTATCCTCTTACTTGTTTATCAGCTTTACTCTTTCTGCTGATAAGTATAGAGAGTTTTTCAGTCTACAGTCTCTCACCAGGGCCGAGATGAAAACAAATGAGCCTACCAGACATAAGGTTCTATTGTTTCAGAATGGGTTTTGATAAAGAGACTTCTGCTTGTATTACAGCTGCTTATTTTAAGGAAAGTTGCAATACCCCTGGAATAGTAATAATGAGAAGATGGCTTTGTTTTCCCAAAGAACTGGATTTACAAATGCCTCAGGATCATAGTCACTAAAGCTTGGAAAGCCTATGTGCTGAAACACTGACCTAGTTATGGGGAAAACATAGTTTAATAATCTGTAGATTTCATAAGGGGAAATCCTGACTCTAACCCAGTCTTCAGCAGCAGGAACAGTCCAGTGTATCAACTATTACTTTCCTTATGTTCACTGCTTTATTTATTGGAAGTGATACTTTCGTTTTCTAGGTCATATGCTGCTGAACTTAAGCCGTGGCAAGCAAGACTTCTTTAAAGAGATTGTGGAATCTTTTGCAAACAAGAGCGGTTCATTTACACTGTTTGACAGTCTGTTTGAGAGTGGAGCATGTAGAGAGAGATCTTTTATTGGCACAGATGATATTGGACATGTCAGTACGCAAGCACCGGTGCAAATGGAACTTAATAAATATGATATTGGTAAGAGCTTGGTTTCTGAAACTCAACACAACTTTCTGTATCAGAAGCTCTTCTACAAATGCTTCATATCGCAGTAAAAGACAAATACATGGAATAGCTGCCCAAAGTTGCCCTAATGTCTTAGGCAAGACTTGGACTTTATTACAGAGTCAAGAAGTGCGTCTTGAATAATTCCTTAAAGATTTTGGATGAGTTAAATAGTTTTGTAATTTGACTGACTATGGTGGGGATGGAAGTAAAAGGGAATCTGAGCGTCACCCCCTCAGAAGCTTAAGGGGTTGATGACTTGAGCACTTGGACGAACTGTCTACTTCATATGTTTGACTAATTTGAAGCTTGTAATCTTTAACGAATGAAAGTTGCAATTTTGGTGCTCGTTGGTCTGCCAAGTATCTTTGGCCGCTCTGACAGCGAAATGTGAAACCCAGCTTTGACGAGATACAAGTCTTGCTGCTCAATAGGAAGTTGACATCTGCATCCAACTTTGCATTTGTGTAGGTGCTGTTCGAATGTACAATGGCAGTCTCCAGCACCTTGTGTGGCTTGGCTTGCAGTGGAACTCTATGTCGGTCTTACCCCCGATACGCAAATGGTTAAAACAGCTTTTTCACTTGCCTCAAGAAACATCGAGACTTGAGACAGATGCTCCTGAATCCATTTGCCTGTTGGACCTTGAAGTAAGTAAACTCTCCAAGTTCTTGAATGTGCTATACTATACATATATATATATATATATATAATTTAATATCTTTTATTTCTTTTTACAATAACAGGTATTTCTACTTGGGGTGGTATACACTAGCAACTTACAATTGCAAGAGAAGTTTAATTCTCAATTCTTACCACTGCCAGTGTGCAAACTGCTCTACACTGAAAAGCAAAGATCCTGGTGGGATGCCGTTCGTACTCTCATGCAGAGAAAAACAACGTAAGGCTTTTTCAGTTTTGAAATGTTTGACCAAGCCTTTAGGCAGCTTCTGCTTCAGCAGCTTGGATTAGTCCCAGTAGATTGTTGTAAAACTGAATGTCTTTTTTGACATATTATGGACATAGAAATTTTGTTGTGGGAACTTCTGATAGACTTATAAGATTGCTAAATTAAATTTTCATTTCTAAACTAGAGGTAGGTTAAGACTGAAACTGCAAGCTACGTTCATCAAGCAAATGAGATGTGAACAGGTGAAAAATAGGGAATGCTAATCAAGGAATGTTTCTTTTGATATTCAGACCAGGAACGGCAGCAAAACTGAGGCTTATCGTACAGCATGGAATAAGTACTCTGCGAACACTGGGGAAGCATGGCCTTCAACCTGCCTTAATTATACACTGGGCAAAAAGCCTGCAAAAAACAGTAAGCTGTGATTATTTTTAAGTATGTAGAAGCTGAGGTGTTTTTCTCTTATTTTCCAAACTATAAACAGACTGAGAGAGGAAAAAAAAAATCGGATGAGAATGTATTTTTTGAGGACAGTTTTTTATTTTATCAAGCAGGTTTGTTGCTGTAGTCACCCTATAAAGTATTCTGTCTTAAACTGTGATGTTGTTTTCTACATGTATGTTTCTCCATGTAGCTCTTGAGGAAAANCCTATAGTTTTCTAATGCTAAAAAGAAGTTTATTTCCTAATTCTTAGGACTAATTGAAATGATCCACTCTTACTGTGAAAAAGCTGTAACAATTCTCTCCTTACTTCACCAGGTTCCGAAACCGAAGTCAAAACTAATAAATGGGGATCAAACTGGACAAGATATGCTAGAAATACTGGCCTGTGATCGAAAAAGCCAGTCTGGTAATTAATAAAAGTAGCTATATAGTTCCAGTGTAGTGTTATAGATAGTTACTTTAAGAGCTAAGTGTTTTGTTAAAGAACACATTCGTTATCTAGAATTGTAATGTTAACACTTCAATATGTAGTAAAACTTTCTAGATTTTTGACTACATATGTAAAACAAACTAGTAGCTTGATCTTAATACCTAAATTGTTTTTTTCTTTAGCATGCTTGTAAAGTACGTTCTCTTTTTTTCCAGTGTGGTTTTTTTCCCTCCTATTTTGCCTGTTCAGCACAGTAAAATAGAGTTTAACTTTTATGGTCTCTTAATCTACTGGAAATGTCTTCTGCCTGCTAATACTATTTTGCAAACATTGTTAGCCCCAAGAGGAAATGAAAACACTGCTGTTGCCCTTTCCTTCTATCCTCTTACTTGTTTATCAGCTTTACTCTTTCTGCTGATAAGTATAGAGAGTTTTTCAGTCTACAGTCTCTCACCAGGGCCGAGATGAAAACAAATGAGCCTACTAGACATAAGGTTCTATTGTTTCAGAATGGGTTTTGATAAAGAGACTTCTGCTTGTATTACAGCTGCTTATTTTAAGGAAAGTTGCAATACCCCTGGAATAGTAATAATGAGAAGATGGCTTTGTTTTCCCAAAGAACTGGATTTACAAATGCCTCAGGATCATAGTCACTAAAGCTTGGAAAGCCTATGTGCTGAAACACTGACCTAGTTATGGGGAAAACATAGTTTAATAATCTGTAGATTTCATAAGGGGAAATCCTGACTCTAACCCAGTCTTCAGCAGCAGGAACAGTCCAGTGTATCAACTATTACTTTCCTTATGTTCACTGCTTTATTTATTGGAAGTGATACTTTCGTTTTCTAGGTCATATGCTGCTGAACTTAAGCCGTGGCAAGCAAGACTTCTTTAAAGAGATTGTGGAATCTTTTGCAAACAAGAGCGGTTCATTTACACTGTTTGACAGTCTGTTTGAGAGTGGAGCATCTAGAGAGAGATCTTTTATTGGCACAGATGATATTGGACATGTCAGTACGCAAGCACCGGTGCAAATGGAACTTAATAAATATGATATTGGTAAGAGCTTGGTTTCTGAAACTCAACACAACTTTCTGTATCAGAAGCTCTTCTACAAATGCTTCATATCGCAGTAAAAGACAAATACATGGAATAGCTGCCCAAAGTTGCCCTAATGTCTTAGGCAAGACTTGGACTTTATTACAGAGTCAAGAAGTGCGTCTTGAATAATTCCTTAAAGATTTTGGATGAGTTAAATAGTTTTGTAATTTGACTGACTATGGTGGGGATGGAAGTAAAAGGGAATCTGAGCGTCACCCCCTCAGAAGCTTAAGGGGTTGATGACTTGAGCACTTGGACGAACTGTCTACTTCATATGTTTGACTAATTTGAAGCTTGTAATCTTTAACGAATGAAAGTTGCAATTTTGGTGCTCGTTGGTCTGCCAAGTATCTTTGGCCGCTCTGACAGCGAAATGTGAAACCCAGCTTTGACGAGATACAAGTCTTGCTGCTCAATAGGAAGTTGACATCTGCATCCAACTTTGCATTTGTGTAGGTGCTGTTCGAATGTACAATGGCAGTCTCCAGCACCTTGTGTGGCTTGGCTTGCAGTGGAACTCTATGTCGGTCTTACCCCCGATACGCAAATGGTTAAAACAGCTTTTTCACTTGCCTCAAGAAACATCGAGACTTGAGACAGATGCTCCTGAATCCATTTGCCTGTTGGACCTTGAAGTAAGTAAACTCTCCAAGTTCTTGAATGTGCTATACTATACATATATATATATATATATATAATTTAATATCTTTTATTTCTTTTNGGGAACTTCTGATAGACTTATAAGATTGCTAAATTAAATTTTCATTTCTAAACTAGAGGTAGGTTAAGACTGAAACTGCAAGCTACGTTCATCAAGCAAATGAGATGTGAACAGGTGAAAAATAGGGAATGCTAATCAAGGAATGTTTCTTTTGATATTCAGACCAGGAACGGCAGCAAAACTGAGGCTTATCGTACAGCATGGAATAAGTACTCTGCGAACACTGGGGAAGCATGGCCTTCAACCTGCCTTAATTATACACTGGGCAAAAAGCCTGCAAAAAACAGTAAGCTGTGATTATTTTTAAGTATGTAGAAGCTGAGGTGTTTTTCTCTTATTTTCCAAACTATAAACAGACTGAGAGAGGAAAAAAAAAATCGGATGAGAATGTATTTTTTGAGGACAGTTTTTTATTTTATCAAGCAGGTTTGTTGCTGTAGTCACCCTATAAACTATTCTGTCTTAAACTGTGATGTTGTTTTCTACATGTATGTTTCTCCATGTAGCTCTTGAGGAAAAACCCCTTGAGGTTAATATCGAGTGTCAGAGAAGCACTTACGGAAGTTCACAGGAAAGCAGAAGGATGCGTATGAATAGCAGTTTGGCTTGAATTTATTGGAATAACATGTGCTTCTGGTCCCTTTTCTTCACCAGGGCATTAGCCTTAACTCTTTCTATGACCAGAAGGAATACATTGGACGAAGCGTCTACTACTGGAAGAAAGTTTTGCCTATGCTAGAAATCATCAAAAAGAAGAGAAGTATTCCTGAACCTACTGATCCTCTCTTCAAACACTTCCATAGCGTAGACATTCAGGTACAGATTGATTAAGCCAAGGTTAAAGTATGCGAGGGTCTATGTCAGAAATTTATGTAACTGTGGCATTTTCTCTGCATTGTACAACTCATGTTGTTACTGGTATGAAACTGGTAATGATGAGGTTTGGTAGTATGAGTGTCTGATAGAGGTGGGGGGAAGCTTTCCTTAAAGCTTTATTCTTACCTTTAAAACTATGTGTATATGATTGGAAGACACTGAATACCCTTTGTATTAACTTTCTTTCAAGAAGTATTTTCACTGTATTATAGGAAGAAAAATAGTAATGAGTGTTGTCATTCCATCATGAGATGTGAGTTGTCTTTTACTTTCTTTGTAGGTCTTTCAGGTTGCAGCATATGAAGAAGAGGCTCATATAGCATTTGCAATGTTGGATGCAGTTGATGGCAAAACTGATGATGCTTTATTAGCATTTGAAGCTATTAAGAGTGTAGTTTCCTACTGGAATCTTGCTGTGGTAAGTTTATAAACTGTATTACCCCAAAATGCTTTTGTTCATTCAGTTGTCTTCCAACGTCCTAATTCATCTGCATCCTGTTCTTCAGATCTTCCAAAGAAAGGCAGAAGAAATTGAATATGATACCACACTACCAGAAGAACAAGAAGAACACAAAACCTATCTTCTTAAAAGCAAGCATTATCTAATGAAGATCATTGAGGAAAGTTCCTCAGATATGTCAGTAGCTGATAAAGTGAGTAATTATTGCTTTAAAAACTTTCAAGCAATGCAGTGCCTTTGGCTACTAATAAAAAGTGAAATTGTATTGATGCTAGTTTTTTTAGAACAGGCTTTACAATAATAAGGCGAGTTAAGCTTTTATCTTCGCTCAAGACAACTTGCTTAACACCAGTGGGTTGATAAATTCTGTGTAACTTCTGGAACTTATATCATGCAATATTCTGACTACTCTGTGATGAAAGCTTTAATGTAAAGAAAGAGCTACTATCTGTTTATAGAGGTTGATCCTTTGAAAAAAAGATAATGTTTGTGTGAATTGTTTGTGTGAATTGTTGTTTTACATTAATCTTAACAGATTTAGAGTTTGTCTGGAAATCAGTATTTGGGTGATAAAAGCCTTGTGAGTTTTTCAGCTGGAATTCTGAATGTAGTCTGTTTTGCTCTGAGAAAGCATTGCAATTGTGACTCATGTTTCAAATAACTTTCTAGCTGCCAGTGTCTATTGAAACTGTGAGGGAAATGCTAGATACAGTGATCCAGGAACTTGGTGAGAATGCTGAAGAGGGGAGTCCTGCCTTCAGAAATGGTCTGTCAAGAGCTGTAGATTCAGAGATGAAGCATTCCACTCCATCACCAACTAAGTTCTCCCTTTCACCAACTAAGAGCTACAAGGTATATTAGCTACCTATTACATCAGGGAATTGTTGTGATTGAAAAAAAATTCACAAGATTCAATTGGCTTTTTTTTTCCTAGTTTTCTCCTAAAACTCCTCCTCAGTGGGCAGAAGATCACAGATCTATACTTCAAATGATCTGTCAGCAAGTAGAAGCTTTAAAGGTAAACAATTTTGTCACCATACACAGTGAAGAACACAGTTAACCTTTCAGTTGTGTAAAGATCTAGTGATAAAACATAATCAGTGGATTTATCTTCTGTGAACTTCTTAAATTGAATATGAGAGTAAATCTGCTTAAAAACTCTAATTTGGGACTTGGGTTGTGTGCAGAGGTAACCCTTCTAATGGCTGTGTGCAGAAAGAGTTAATGCTTTCGCTAGCTTGGTTCTTACCTGCTTGGCTGTGGTTTTTTTTTACTGTCTTTAGAACCCAGTCTTAGTACTTTGTGCTGCTTGGGGCAGATCTTGCATGATTCTGGCAGGTATCCTCTTGATTTTATTTATCCTCTTGATTTATATTTATCTACTTACCTATTTCCTGAGCTTAAACGTGCTTTGAAATAGAAAAAGGGCAGGGATCTTTCCTTTATGTTTTCTTTTACAAATGCCTGTGTAATATACTTACACTTTGACATGTTGTCTTGACAGAATGAAATGCAAGAAATGAAACTTAATAATTCCAACTCAAATACATCAACTCATCGGTGGCCTGCTGAAAACTATGGAACAGATACAATGTCAGAGGGTTATCAGAGAGCACAAAATCTTCATGAAGCTCCATTAACAGGTAAGTCGCTGCTGAATTTTTATTGAAAAGCTTTACCAAAGTGCTGAGGTAAACCAAGTAAGACTTGAAAATATTGCCAAAATGTGTTGGTGATTCACAATTAAAATCTGATTGCTGGGGAGAGACCATTCAAAGCAACAAGAAGTAAAAAATCAAGTATGAACACTTTTCCTGATGTTCTTTTTTAGTTGCTACCACTGGCCCATCTGTATACTACAGCCAGTCACCTGCCTATAACTCTCAGTATCTTCTCAGAACTGCTGCAACCAACGTAACACCAACAAAGGTGAGAACGAATCTATCCACTTAAGATACTTGCAGTGATCTACTGAAAATGACTGCTTTTCATTCTATAGGTAGTTGGATGTAATTAAAGTCCCTCAAATAGTATTTAATAAACTTGGACTGCGAGGTATAAACTGATAATTTATCTTTCTGCCTAATTTTGGGGATGTGGAGTTAGAGAGAGAGAAAGCACCATGTTGATAGCACTTCATTCCTCACCCTCCTCTTCCCTCCCCCAAGTAGTATAGCAAAAGAGAATGAAGTTTTCAAGGCTTTTTTGATTAAAAAAAAAAAAAACCACCAAAAAACTTACTCATCTCATGCTCCTTTTTCAATGCTCATTTTGAGATGCCATTTGAGTTTTAAACTTATTTTAACTTAAACTGATTAGTTTAGATGCACACTTGTATCTAAGCCCTGCTTTTAAGAGTACGTATTATGTGGGCTTCAGCACAGTAGGACTGTTCTCTGTGATGCTGTAATAAGCAAAGCAATTGTTTTCTGCATTTTCTAGGCTCCTGTCTATGGCATGAACCGACTTACACCCCAGCAACATATATACGCTTATCAACAACCGATGCATACACCACCTCTGCAAAACCCTCCTGCTTGTATGTTTTCCCAAGAGATCTATGGCACACCTCTGCGTTTCGATTCTCCTGGTACTGGGATAATTTCTCCACGTGGAGGTGACGATTACTACAATTACAGTGTTCCACAGGCAAGCACAAATCCACCCTTGCCTGAACCAGGCTATTTCACAAAGCCTTCAGTAGGGACACCAATTGTAAAGCCTGCAGAATCAAAAGGGATAGAATTTCCCAAATCTGTCAAATTCGGACAGCCAGGAACAGCAGAAGGACCAAAACCACCTCTGTCAACACCAGCACAGTCAAGTCAGCCAACTTTTAAATTCAACACTAATTTCAAGTCTAATGATGGAGACTTTACCTTTTCTTCTCATCAAGCGCAGCCTCCTAATGCACCTTTTAATAGCAACGAAAACCTCTTGGGTTTTCTGAGATCTGATAAACCTTTACAGGACGATAGATACATAGAACAAAAACCAGTTAATGATCACATGAACGGTCAAAGAAATGTCTTCAATTTCAGCAATAAACATATTCCAGGCATGTCTTTTAGAGAAAGCATAGGACAAAATACACACAAACCCCTGGATTTTGAGAAAAGTGATATGCTTAGCGTCCACGAACCAAGCAAGCCTGTATTTATAACTTCAAATTCGGATTTGGCCAATAAAAGTCATGAAACGGAGGGAGGAAGCACCCATGGTGGAGATGAGGATGATGACGGTCCTCATTTTGATCCTGTGGTGCCGCTCCCTGACAAGATTGAAGTAAAGACAGGTGAGGAAGATGAAGAAGAATTCTTTTGCAACAGAGCCAAGCTATTTCGTTTTGATGCAGAATCTAAAGAATGGAAAGAAAGGGGTGTTGGAAATGTGAAAATACTGAAACATAAATTGTCTGGCAAATTCCGTCTCTTAATGAGACGGGACCAAGTGCTGAAAATCTGTGCAAATCATTACATAAATACTGATATGAAATTAACTCCAAACGCCGGATCAGATAAGTCATTTGTGTGGCATGCTTTAGATTATGCGGATGAGTTGCCAAAACCAGAGCAGCTTGCAATTAGATTTAAAACACCTGAAGAAGCAATGCTTTTCAAAAGTAAATTTGAGGAGTCGCAGAATATTTTAAGAACCCTAGGATCAAACGTTGACATCTCCGTGACTCAGAGCAGTGGGACTGTAAGAGAAACAACAAATCAGGACATCAAGGAGCCTAGCAGATCTGTTTCTGGGACCCCAAACTTTAGCCTTCAGCAACCGAAAGATGGAGCGAGCAATGAATCTGACAGCAAAGGTGGCCTTACAGCTACATCCACTACGACTGACCCTACCACTTTTTCATTTGGAAAGGAAGCCCCTCAAACTTACTCTTTCGGTGGGTTTGGGCAGCATCTGCTGAAGAAGGATCAATGGGAGTGCAAAGTGTGTTCAGTTCGAAACGAATTAACTGCCAAGAATTGCGTATCGTGTCAAAATCCAAATCCAGATATGTGGGAAACACATGGTGCCCCATTAACTGACTCTGCTGCAACTTTCAAAGCCAGTGTTAACACTGTGCAGGACAAATTTGGATCTGCTTTTGCTAAAAAGGAAGGTCAATGGGACTGCAGTGTCTGTTCAGTAAGAAATGAACCCAGTGCCTCCAAGTGTGTTGCCTGTCAGAATCCAAACAATGCTAGTACAGCAGTATCCGGTCAACAAGCTTCCTTTAAATTTGGCCAAGCAGTTGCTCCAAAGAGTAGCCAAAATGACTCAGGAACTGCTTTTCCTAAGAAAGAAGGTCAGTGGGACTGCTCTGTATGCCTAGTCCGAAATGAAGCAAAAGATGTGAACTGTCATTCTTGTCAGAATCCTAACTCACAAACTCAACCCAACGTGCCTATACCTACTGTTCAGGCATCCCCTGCTCCCAAGTTTGGTTCCATTGCTGATGCAAGTAAGCCACAGAAAAATGGGTTTGAAGGGCTCTTTACTAAAAAAGAAGGGCAGTGGGATTGCAGTACTTGTCTGGTGAGGAATGAAGGTTCTTCACTAGCTTGTGTAGCCTGCCAAACGCCAAATCCGTCTGCTAAGCCTGCTGGTGATGCTTCATCAATTCCTACTTTTGGCTTGAAAAGTAAATTATCTGAACCTGCTGGAGGGCAGTTGGGAACAGGCTTTAAGTGTGATTTCCTAGAAAAAGGCTTTAAGTTTGGTCATGCTGAACAGGGCAAGACACCATCATTCACATTTCAGATTCCTTCTGATACTGAACCTAAGTCTGCGAAGGAAGGATTTAGATTTTCAATGCCAGCGCCTGCAGACGGGTTTAAATTTGGGATACAGGAAACTAATAAAAATACCACAAAGAAAGATGAGCCATCCAAAGAGTGTACAACTGGCTTCTTAAAAAGCATTGATGGGAAAGACAAAAAGGAGCTGCCTTCAGATGGTGAAATTACATTCCAACTTGAGGAAGCAGCAAACAAGGGGAAAGGTGACTTTGTTTTTGGGCAAAATAGCAGCACTTTTACTTTTGCTGAGCTTGCAAAAAGTGCTCCCAGGGAAGGCTTTCAGTTTGGCAAAAAAGACCCTAACTTCAAAGGCTTTTCACGTGAGGGTGAAAAGCTGTTTTCTTCTCAGGATTCTAAAATGGATCAGAAAGCAAACACCTCTGCTGACCTTGGCGAGAAGGATGACGATGTGTACAAGACAGAGGACAGTGACGATATCCATTTTGAACCTATAGTTCAGATGCCTGAAAAAGTAGAACCGTTTACAGGAGAGGAAGATGAAAAAGTGTTATACTCCCAAAGAGTAAAGCTCTTCAGGTTTGATCCAGAAACAAGCCAGTGGAAAGAACGTGGGGTGGGTAACCTGAAGATTCTTAAAAATGAAGTGAATGGCAAAGTAAGAATATTAATGCGGCGTGAGCAGGTACTGAAGGTGTGTGCAAATCACTGGATAACAACAACAATGAACTTGAAACAGCTGTCTGGCTCGGACAAAGCATGGATGTGGATGGCCAGTGACTTCTCTGATGGTGATGCAAAGCTGGAACAGCTGGCAGCAAAATTCAAGACGCCAGAGCAGGCTGAGGAGTTCAAACAGAAGTTTGAGGAATGTCAGAGGCTACTACTAGATATACTATTGCAGACACCTCATAAACTTGTCGATACCGGTAGGACAGCTCAACTTATACAGAAAGCAGAAGAAATGAAGTGTGGCTTAAAAGATCTCAAAACATTTCTGACAGATGACAAAACTAAACTGTCAGAAGAGGAAAACTTAAGCTCTGTTTGTGCTAGCGGTACTTCTGACCTGGTTATAAAGCCGCATGCTGAAAGTACTGGGCCTACTCTGGAATGGGATAACTATGACTTGCGTGAAGAAGCCTTGGATGATAGTGTAAGCAGTTCTGTATATGCATCACCTCTTACAAGTAGCCCTGTAAGGAAAAATCTGTTTAGATTTGGAGAGTCTACCACAGGGTTTAGTTTCAGCTTTAAATCTGCCTTGAGCCCTTCTAAATCACCTGCCAAACAGAACCAGAGTAGAACGTCAGTAGGCACAGATGAGGATTCTGATGTTACTCAGGAAGAAGAGAGAGATGGGCAGTATTTTGAACCTGTGGTACCTCTGCCCGACCTCGTGGAAGTGACCAGTGGCGAGGAAAACGAGCAGGTTGTCTTCAGTCACAGAGCTAAGCTCTACAGATATGACAAAGATGCTAATCAGTGGAAAGAGAGAGGTATTGGAGATATCAAGATACTACAGAACTATGACAACAAACAAGTGCGTATAGTAATGAGAAGAGACCAGGTACTAAAACTGTGTGCCAATCACAGAATAACACCAGATATGAATATGCAGCAAATGAAAGGATCTGATAGAGCGTGGGTATGGACTGCGTGTGACTTTGCAGATGGGGAAAGGAAAGTAGAACTTCTAGCTGTGCGATTCAAGCTGCAAGATGTTGCAGACTCATTTAAGCAAATTTTTGATGAAGCAAAGCATGCCCAAGAGAGAGACACACTGATAACACCTCTTTCTTCTCGTGCCAATACACCGAAGGAGTCTCCATGTGGTAAAAACGCTGTAGCTGTACTAGAAGAAACTACCAGAGAAAGAACTGACCTCAGCCACGGTGATGATGCTTCTGATGTAACTGCAGAGGTCACAGAGGCGTCAAATACTTCTGAAACACCAACAAAAACAGTGGTTTCTCCTCCAAAGTTTGTATTTGGATCTGAATCTGTCAAGAGCATTTTCAGTAATGAAAAGTCAAAGACATTCACGTTTGGAAATACTTCAGCCACTAGTTCTCTCTTCGGCTTCAGCTTTAATCCTCCAAGAAAGAGTGAAGACCATATTCCAGTGTCTCAGAACACAGCAGAGAAAGAACTGGAAGCCCCTGAACCGCCCAAAAGCTCCAGTGCTCCTCAGAAGCCTCTGGACAGCAAGGCAGACAGCTTCCCTGCTTCAGCACAAGATGGAGCCTCTAACTTCTCATTTAAACTTTTGGAAAAAGGTGAGTGTCAACTGAACCTAGTAATTTATTCAACTCTGCGTCTTGTTAAGCAGCCATCTGTGCTATTCGGTATTCTTTGTTGTCTTGTTAATATGTAGTTTCTTTCAGTTCTTACATGAGTACCCACATTTCCACAAGTTCTCAAGAGTTTCAGCTAAAGGAGTGAATCTTAGGTTGTAATTATTTTCATGTAAAAATAAGTGTGTGATGCAGGATGGAGTTCTGTTGATTAGTGAGAAACCGGGTTTCAGGCAGGAGCTGTAACTCTGGAGTGCTGTATCTTAATCTCAGGCTTACGTGCTTAATGAAGGAGCTGTGGTTTCACTTTTTGAGACTTAAATAGGTAGTTGGATTGGTAGTGTACGTACGCCTTTGCTCGGGGTGGGAAAGTGTGAGAACAGCAAATTTGAATTATCCGAATCATTGAACAGATAATAACCATCTGTTCAATGATACTCTCTATACATTTGGCTAATTATTGGCCTCTGCAATATCACGTCTAGCTTAATTGACAGCAGATGTTAGCCTCTTTCCTTAGCCTGAAAAGGAGATCATGTGATTACATCCTCAGTTACACGGTTTCTGACGCTGAAAAAAATACGTTTGCAGAAGTTGTGGCTGCTGACAGCTATCATGTGCTGCAAGAATGGGATTTACTAGCGTTTTAATGGTAGAGCACTTCTCTTTGAAGGCTTCATATGCTGCTTCCTATTGGTGCAAGGCTGTTTAAGCAGATGATGGCTTTTAGTTGACGTACTAGTGTCAGAATTATGAAGACATACTGTCTATTAACTAAAGTATAATAAAATGATGTGGCTGAAGATAATAGCTGCAGTCTAGTCACATGGGTTGGATAAGCTTGTCTAGAATTAACAGATGAAACTTCCTGCTGTGAAATATGACTATGGAATGCTTCCAGTACATAGTTAAGTTTGTTTTACCCTTTAACTTTCCTGGTAAACACTTATATCCAAACAATTTATTTTTTTAGGATTTAATTTTAGCCTTTTTAAATCTAATCCAATGGCCTTTTGGACAAGCACATCTTCCTTGCAGCCCGATAGTAAAGGTATTTACATACTGCACTGAATGTGTGATAAAAACACTATAGCAGGCATGGAGAGTAACCCAACTGTGGCAGAGCAGTTGGCTCAGTAATGCTTATAATTAACATGCATGCTGAAGAAGAGTACTTTAAATTGTATGTCCGGCTACTCTATTTGTCATATTGGAGAATGTCTCTAGCCCTTAGTGCGTTAATACCAGCTGGCACAATGGATGACCCTGCGTATGCTTTGGCTTCTGTTTGCCTTATTTCCTGAGGGTATCTGCCGTGCACTTCTCCATCGCGGTTTTACTGAACATGCACACTGGATTTCTAAAATTCCCTTTTTCTGAAGACCTTGAATTCTGTTGTTAGGTTTAGAGAATATATCTCTTAGTGCCTGAGGTCTTCCACTTCAATGAAATATGCTTGAAGGTCTCCAGACAGGTTATGCAGTAAAATGCCTGAATGCGTTGAGCCTCTCTGTCGGAAATGTTTAATTCAGTTCCCTGATTATCAATACGCTAACTACTGCACATCTGAAAACAAGGAGCACACAGAAATGACAAACGCCAACTCCTTAGCTACTGTTTATGTGTATATACTTCACATACAAGATGAAGTCCACCGTAGCTGGACATAAAACTTTCATTGAGCAACCAATTCAGAACCTGTAACCAAAACTGTTACAGCTGATAGTTTGATTATATATTGTCATAAGATGTTACTAATGGTGCTTCTTGCAGGTATGCTTGCTGTAAGCGTACTCAACTTACATAATTCAACAGCATTTTAATTTTAAAAAGCAAATTTTTATTCTAGCCTGTACTGGTCTTCTAATGTGTCTTAGATTGTTTAAACATGTCAAATGTCAAAACACCACTTTCCCAAAATTGTATTTCTAGAGAAGCTGCTCTTGTTTAAACACTGAACTTCTATTCTGTATGTATGATTGAAGTCAGCTGTTCTATGCTTTCAGGCATCCCTGTGCATGGAGTTTAACAACTGGGGTTTTTTTGGTTGGTTGATTGGCTTTTTCATCATTTGATAGACATAATGTGAAGTGATTAAGCCTTCTGTGCCAATGCATACATGAACTTTTGCTACCTCAAATTGACCCTGGTTTTATATTGAGGATGTGAGAGAGCAGGTGTGTGTGTAGTAAAAAAAAAAACCAACCAAAAAACAAAAACCAAACCCAAAGAAAATACACCTTTCTGGTACTTCAGACTGTTCTTCATGTCTACTCTTCTGATAACTAGGATGTGATTATATGCTTACTTATTTACAGCTGATAATTATCTTCAGCATAGCTTTTTGGTGGCTTTGTTTTGAGCCTTGACTTTGAAGCAAATGATTCTGAGAAATCCTTTCTAAACTCTTGTTTTACAAGTTTACCCAATGCATATCTAATCAGAGGCTTTCTCATGGGCAATGTCTTTCGTGGGGCGGCTACTGAGTTGTGCTAGAGCAACGTTCAGAAGAAATTTAACTTCATAGTAGTTATGCAGCTCTACGCGAAAGTACTTGCATTTTTTTCAGGTCATAAGCTTTTTATAAGGGCTTCACAACTTCGAGTTAACGTGATGTCAGTTGCATGTTACTGTATCAGATACATGCATTAAGGTTGAAACTCTGGTGCTTTTCTTTTCCATACAGCAGATATTTGCTGGTATTTGCATGAGAAAAAATATCTAGATATTTAGGCCTATTTGGTCTCTATGTCAGTTGAAACAAAAACAAAATACAAGACAAGTAATGAAAAGAGCTGTTGTGCATGATGTTCTTTATTTTTCTTCCTTCCATATACTAACAATGTCTTGTGTGGATGTTTTTCTTCTCCTTGAGTAGACAATTTTATTACTCCAACAGTCTTTTAAGAGTGTGTTGTATGTGTGCATGGCTCTTTGTTTTCACGGCTGCCTGTGAAGATACATTTAAGCTGTTTGCAGCGTTTTTTGGTTAAGAAAAGCTAACTGTCTTGTGGGGAGAAACTGACTTAACTGAAGCAGTGAGCATCCTGCTCAGTCTTAATAGTCTCAGGGTGGTTACATGTTGTAATCTTAATCTTTGTTGTTGAACAAAGCTTTTGTCGCTTTGGGTGTTGGGAACAGTAGAATCTTAGTCCAGTGTTGGATAGGTGAGCTTCATGGAGAGCTTCACCTATGGATTGATCTTAAGTGACATTTTCATGTACTGCTCTAATTCAGCTACTTTGCACAAAGGCTACTGAAAGAGACTGTATGATAATTCGTTGGGAATGCTCTCTGTTGAATGTGATGGACTACATCCTCTGTTGCTTGGGGTTTTCTGGCTGACTTTATACTGCTCAGATGAAAGGAAGTTCACGCTATTATTGTCTACCTGACCGACTTTGGAAGAATTTTTTTTCTCTTTAAGATACAGTTTTTTTAAAAAAAATTCTCTAATCCTCAGGAAGGTTGGTTTTTGCTGTAACCTTCAATAGTTGTAGGACTAAATACTCCACAATTAAACCTCTGTGGTGAACTTGGTGCAAATTTATTTAATCCAATTGAGACACTTGCTTAACTAATCTGAGTGAATAAAACACATGCAAATATGCAGCATGCCTGCACATCTTCATAACACAGTACAAGACCTACTCCTAATTCTTAAATCAGCTACAATTAGTGAGTTTTTTGCATAAGATTCTGAGAAAATATATGAAAAAAATCTATAGCCTGCTGTCATATGAAGCTTGCTGTTTGAGAATTTTATCTAATATGTACTTTATACAGGCTCAGAAAAGCTATTGAGATCTAAAACCGAAGTGAGCAAAAAGGTTTACTTTACAAGACTATGTGCTGGTAACGGGTTTGAGCTGTGCTCTGGTATTTAAGGGCCTGAAATTACCAACTTGGAGTTAAAGGGAGGTCACCTGGGCCAAAGGTTGGGGAGAGACTGCTTTGGAAAAAATACTTAAATTTGAGCAGTTACTTTTCGATTTTGCTTTTACTCTACTATTCTTTATATTGCTTTTAGTATACTGGAAGGTGCTAGTCAGAAAACTACTTTTAAAAAGCAGATTTATTTTAGTGTGTCAGCTGTGTCAGAGGATCTAGGGTCATGTCTATAAATGTTACGCTTATCTTCTGTCCTTGTCTCCTCTTGCGATGATGAATATCAAATTGCATGAGCAGGAAATTTGGTGTTCCTCAGGAACTAAGGAGTAGTCTGGTTTCTAGAGGAAGATTTAGGTTCTCATTGACCACCTTATGCTACAAATTTAAATATTTTCTAATGGAAAGAGCATTGAGCTTGTAAAAAGCACCTTTCAAATTCTGCTGACTATTTTAACTCAATACTGAATAATGTTAACAAACAAGTTGACTTACTAAGCAACGAAATTGATCTCACAAGCAGCTGATACAGGGATATTGATGTGCTTATGGGGTAATTCTTATAAATAGTAAACAAATTTGTTTCCCTCACCTTTACCCCCAACCTCCTCTTTTCAAAACGAAACTAAAACCCACCAACAAACAAAACCCCAGCCTAACAATACATGATGCATAAACTGGTATATCCTCCCTCTCTCCTTCCATTCTTTCGTAATAAACTCAAATCTTTGTTTCCAAAGCTTGTCCTTATAGCCACATTATTTCTGCGGTTCGCTCTAGTCTGTGCTTTCAGCTTTTAACGTTTGATTACAGACTATTTTTTCAGTTCAAGTGGAATGGACAACTTCAAGGAGAGAGGAGAAAAATCTATGTAATGAAATTGATAGTGGTATTTATTCTTGCTTGAAAAACCAGTTAAATAGGCTGAAGGCAATATTTTTTTTGTTGCCTAGCAAGATGGAACTCAGTTACTTTTGTAGTAATAAAAGTTTCAGCTACGCTTTTATGATAAATTGCAATTAGCTAATAAAAAGCTCAGATTTCATATAGGTAATCTGAAATAAGTCTATTCAGTTGCTGTTTGATAATTTCTAGAACTTAAATAAGTGGCCTGGCTTCAGTTGGGATAAGTTAATTTTCTTCCTAGTAGCTGCTGAGTTTTGGTTTTAGTGTGAAAATAATGCTGACAACACATAATGTTTTAGTTGTCACTAAGTAGTGCTTATATAAGTCAAGGACCTTTTCACCTTTCCCTAAAGTCTGGGAGGGATCATTGACAGGACGAGATGGTTAAAGGAATATTCCGTAGTGCAGACATCATGCTTGGTATATGAATGGAGGTTGGCTGGGGGGGCAGGGATCCATGGTCTCTGCTTGGGATGGGCAACTGATCTTCGAGCAGTGAGAGCAGTTGCATTGCATCATTTTTTAATTTTTTTTACATTCTTTTACCATTATTTTTTTTCTTTCATTGCCATTTTTTGAAACTGTTTTTATCTTAACCCATGAGGTTTGGGATGTTTCTCCTTTTTCTTCTTCTTTTCCCTGCCCCATGGGACAGGAGTAAGTGACTGGATGTGTCATCCTACTCGCTGGCTCAGGCTAAACCACAAGTGCTTTTAAACTATGCAATAGGACACATTGTTATAGACAACTTCATTTATTCTTTTTTCAGGCTTGAAGTTTGCCCCTCTACCTCTAGATAACACATCTATCCCTTTTTTTCCATGGTCATATTTTATTTGGTGTGAGAACGTAAATGATCCCTGTAGCAATATGAAGATGCAAACTTGTTTCTGTTCTGATACTTGAATTCCAAAGGCAGTTAAACAGGATGTAGTTGGGCATGCAAGTTACAGTTTCTTAAGTCTTAACAGGATGCTCTGTCCTTGCATCCCGTAACTGATTTTGTTTCCTGTGGGTAAATGAAAAACAGGAAGGCTCCAAATGTATTTCTAACTCCCTTAAAATTAATTCAGTTCAGTAATAATAGCAATGTGAGGTTAATGTTCTTCCCTGTTCTGAAATTACTCAGTTTGAATGGTTTGTTTTCTGCAAAAAGGTGAGACAACAACAGTGTCAGAAGATAATCTTCCATCTGATGACGTTATCATAGTTTATGAGTTAACACCTACCCCTGAACAGAGAGCTCTCGCTGGCTTTCTCAAGCTACCTTCAACGTTCTTCTGTTACAAGAATAAGCCTGGATATGTGAGTGACGAGGACGATGGTAAGGAGTGCCAAATTTGATCTTTGTGTTGTATTTTTTTTGGGATAGGGGTGTGATACACCACACTGGTGTGGCCCCACCTCGAGTGCTGTGTGCAGTCTACAACTTCCTCAAGGGGGGCAGCAGAGGGGGGGGCTGCTGATCTCTTTCTGCTGACCAGCGATGGGACGTGAGGAAACGGCATAAAGCTGTTGGGGGAAGTTCAGATCAGACATTAGGAAAAAGCTTTTCACGGAATGGGTGGGCCGTCACTGAAACAGGGCAGTGGGCATGGCCCCAAGCCTGTCAGAGTTCAAGGAGTGTCTAGATAACACTTCTAGCCATGTGGTTTGGTCTCACAAGGAGCAGAGAGTTGGACTTGATGGTCCCTGTGGGTCTCTTCCAACTTGAGCTCTTCCGCGATCCTGTGAATACTGTCAGAACCATTAGACCCTCGTTATTTTTGTTTAGACTGATGGGAAATAATCCTGTTGTCTTCCTTATGATGAAAGGTGTACACTCAGGTCTTCAAGACACAATAGTACAGTAGAGGCCCTGGAATGACTAAAGGAAATTTGTACTGGTGTCTTGTGGGTGTTGACACTCATATTACCAATGCAGCTGGTTAGGTAAGACTTACCAGATGTTTGAGCCCAGTCTCAGTTGAGCAAGAGGCTTACCTCTGTAACTTCAGAGACAAATACAAGGCAGTCCCTATCAAAAAGGAGCCTGCTCAGGTTCTCTAAATGCTAGACCAATGGCTTATTTTTCTTCTAAAGCAAATTCCGAACACTTAAAACTTGAAGTATTTTATGTTGAATCTTATTGCATGCAACAAAATTACTCTTAACTTATTCAGCGGCAAATATGTTGCGTGGAAGTTCTGAAACATTGTCTTCAGCTGAAAACAGAAGACAAGCCCCCTCCCATAAATACCTGAGCTTGCTAGTTTTTATGTAAAAGCCCTTCTATCTTCCTTCCTCGTTCTCTTTAGGGGAATTCTTAATAAAATCACTCAATAAGAAATGCATTTTCCGAAAACAAAGCAGGTGCCATGCCTCCATAACAATTTAGGCTGAGGAAAGTGTCAATAGCACACTGAAAGACGTGTATGCAAAATAGAAAGTGAAAGCTTACTTGCTGATCTGAATAAGCAAGAATTGTGTGTCGGAAGGACTTGACAGTCTGTACTTAGAGGATGCTTGAAAACTTGCGCTTTCTTCCAATATTTAAGATGAAGACTATGAAACAGCAGTTAAGAAACTTAATGGAAGACTGTATCCCAGCGATTCAGAAGAGAAAAAGAAACTGCAAGATCCTCTCAAAGGTAAGTCTTAAAATACAATACTTAGAATTTCTTATGTACTGAAACATGAGCTCTAAATCTGAAAGACACTTGGGCATTAAGATTAATTTTATGTTTCCTGAGGTAGTTTTTAGCAAGAGTGATGTTGGGAGCAGAAAAGCTGCATTTCAAAATACGACTTTAGGCTCAGTATGCTGAACTGTCAGTTAGCAGTAGAGTGGTACCTGAATGAGAAATGTACATTTCAGGTGGCCTCTAAATAAGAATATCAAAGTCTCTTCCTACCTTGAGCTTCTTCTGAATATGAAAAATTCAGCTTGGGACGATACTGTACAAGACAAAAATTGTCTATGTCTGTGAATTCTTGCTGCTTCTGCAGATGGTCAAATTAAGCTTATGAATTAATATTGTTCCCATAAAAAAAGACAACTTGGTCTTTATACTTAAAATGCAGGTGTAGAAGATGGAATTTGCTGCTTCTAGTTACGTCTGCTTTGTGCAACAGACTGTGGAGTTGCATAACTGAAAATCTGAGTAGATACTTGTAGAAGTAAAGTTTGGCGGGTTTTTTGAGGATATGCACTCGAAAGAGGCAGTATATATTAAGCCACCTGAAATACAAGCAGATGTTGAAAGAAGGTAGTAGTAGTGGCAGCTGTAAGATTGAACTCTTCGTTATCTTGAATTTTCACTTCAAGTTGCTCTGGCTATCTTGAGGTTATTTTATTATGTAGGTGCCAAAAAATACTTCAGTATTTAGCTACCTTCCCAGCTATTTTCTACTAATTTTTATTCTTTGCAGTAGGTGTCACAGGAAAAAGTGAATTCAGCAATGAAAAAGAATGTGTTGCTGCTTGGGAGAAGAAACCAACTCCTGAGGAGAAGGCTAAGACAGAAACTCTGCAGGTTCCTTCTACGTCTGTCTGTGGTGTCAGCAGTGATACTGAGGATGACAGTGCAGAGGACTTTCAGACAGAAGTTAAAACTGAAGAAACGAAAGTAAGAACAAAATCTTTACTAAACTTTTTTGTCATTAAGCTCGTACAATTGCTTTGTATGTCTGTGAGAGTGGTTTAACCTTGCGAGAACAAAAACATGCAGTGGTGAAAAACTGTTTGACTCTTGTTGCTGTGCCTCGGGTTTTTGCTGAAGTGGAAGCTTAGATCTTAAGTTCCTTGGGAAGAGAAAGGAGGTACAGCTGTCCTCATAAACTGCTTTGGCTGGTAAAATTGCTCCTAATGTGTATACATAAGGATTAATTGATTTCAGAAAGTAGTAGTATTTTTTTGAAAGTGTTCTACTACAAAGATACTTCAATCGCTTATCATGTTAACAATCAATGTGTTAAGTATAAGGAAAAACTTCAGAAAGCTTACAACAACAATTGTTCTTGGTGGTCTTTGTTTCCGGAATGACTATTGTTAGTGTCCTGAGGAGGTGGTTTGAATACTAGGCTTACTTGCTTTATTACCTTACTTTTTTTATTAATCTCAGGAGAATGAGGTTACAAGCTCAACTGACTCAGTCTTTATCAGTAAAGAAGTACCTACTCCATCAACCAGTGAGGTGACAGTATTTGTCCAGTCAGCTACCAATGATGAAGAGCCAGATTCCACTACAGAAACCGTGCATTCATCAGAGATTTTATCAGGAGGTGATAACAAACCTGTAGACTTGTCAACTAAAAAGGCTGATTTGGACTGTTCAGAGTCAACACAAGGTAAGGTCAGGGGTATGCTCTGTTTTTCAGTAAGAACTTGACTATGGTTTTCTGTCTGTTAGCTTATCTAATGTAGCTGCTGCCTTGCAGAGAAGTGGTGCCACTGCTGAATCACAAGCATGAGTACCAATCTAGTAAAAATGTGACTGGGGATTAAAGTCATTATATACATGGAATTCTGGTGTGTTCAAATGGCACTACTACAGAGCAATACTAGTGTCTGTTCTATAATTTATATAAGACATGTTAGACATTATATAATGTCTAACTATGAAGCTAATGCCTCATTAGTTTACTGTTAAGTACTGCATAAATATTTGCTGGAGCTCTGTGGAACTTTACTAAAGTAGCATGCTGAAACTATCACTCAGTCTTGAGCCCTTTATTAAAACCATAATAAATGATTGTCATTATGACAAGTGGCATGCAAACTTGAAAAATTTCTTGGAAGACAAAAATACTCTATAGAGACTTTTTTTTTTATTTGGTGACTATGTAACATCAAATACATTTTCTTTATGAAAGGTGGAGAAAAACCTTTGACTTTCCCTTCTTTTTTGATAGAAAACAGAATCATCGGCTTTTCTTTTGGCAATACTGCAGGCTTGTCATTTGCAGATCTGGCCTCCAAAAGCTCTGGAGACTTCGCTTTTGGCTCAAAAGGTGAGTTAAACTAACCTAAGACACTCAGGTGGACTTCTGCTTCATACAATATACCATTTCTGCGCTTCATTTCAACTGATCGATCGGTTAACAAGAGGGTTTTTGCAAGTTTTTGTTTGGAACGAAAAACTGCACAAAGTTTAAGCTGTAACTCTCTTAATTGTAGATAAAAACTTCAAATGGGCGAACACAGGAGCAGCTGTGTTTGGAGATACAGCCCGTAAATCAGAGGAAGATGAAGGTGGTAGTGATGATGAGGTGGTACATAGTGATGATATCCACTTTGAGCCAATTGTGTCCTTACCAGAGGTAAGGAGACTTGGGGGATATAAACCAACATTCAGATAAAGCATGTCTGCTAACACAGCAAGTTCTTAAAAATGCTTTGCTTAACTAACTTTGCTTTCTGTGTTGCGTGCTATGTATTTCTCACCCTGCCAACATGCTTTCAACCGCCTTCTTCAAAATTTGTAGGCCTTTGCTCACCTGTATGTCGTGACTCCTGTGGTTTTCTTTCTTCCTTTACTTGCTGCTTCTCTTCAGTCGCACGTTTCCCTCCGCAAATCGTTTTTTGTCACATATTTCTCCGATTCTCTCAAGTGTTCTGTACCTTCAGAAGACGTGTGAACCAAAGGAGGTCAGAGGCCAGGAATATGTATATTTAAAGCAGGGAGGAGATATGGCTGTCAGGTGTCAGTTTGTTATGCTTAGTGTTTATTCTGTTCAAATGCAAAAATCAAGTTCTTTAACAATGTTGAAAAGGTAACACCTGGAATGGTGATATCTCTGCTTCTCAGTGTGCATGTCATTCAGCAAACCTGAAACTTTGCTGGGAAACTTGCCAGAACGCTTGATAGTGTTTTTTAAGGAGGGGAAAAAAAAAAAAGCCACCAAAAAACACTCCAAGGCAAAACCCAACACTCATCAAAACCCGTATGGTAATGTAGTAGAGCAGTGCTATGATTAATCTCAAACAATGGAATTTGTTGGGCTGTTAAATTCTGAAAAGGCTAGATGTTCTAATCACTTTGGCACGTGAGGAATATGATGTTGGAGAAAGGAACACGTTGACTAATTTCCATTATGATATGTCAGAATCATCATAAGTGTATGTAATACCATTAGTAGTATCATTGGTGACAGCAGCTCTTGGAAATCACACGTTCTCCACTGTGCTGGATTTTAGGTGGAAGTAAAATCTGGAGAAGAAGATGAAGAAATTCTCTTCAAGGAGAGGGCAAAACTTTACAGATGGGACAGAGATGCTACACAGTGGAAGGAACGTGGTGTTGGAGAAATAAAGATCCTCTTCCATACACAGAAGAAATACTACAGAGTCCTCATGAGAAGGGATCAAGTTCTTAAAGTCTGTGCAAACCACGTCATCACCAAAGAAATGAACTTAGTGCCCTCTGATACGTCAAACAATGCTTTAATTTGGACAGCCACAGATTATGCTGGTAAGTTTGAGGGAATTGGGTTTTTTTGTTATTTCCAGGTGGACTGTAGTTTTTGTGGCTTTGTTTTTCCATGGGGACTATATAAGATGAAAGTTGTTTCTGACTCTACTGGATAGAACTAAAGAAACCCGTTCTCGGATTTATTTTCAGATGGTGAAATGAAAGTAGAACAACTTGCAGTCAGATTCAAAAGCCAAGAAATGGCTAATTCTTTCAAGAGGCGGTTTGAAGAATGCCAGCGAAGCTTGTCAGAACTACAGAAGGGACACTTATCTCTGGCAGCAGGACTGTCAAAGGACACCAACCCTGTTGTGTATTTTGAAGTTTCGGCTGACGATGAACCTTTAGGACACATAACCATGGAGCTGTTTTCAAATATTGTCCCTCGAACTGCTGAAAATTTCAGGGCCCTGTGCACAGGAGAGAAAGGATTTGGATACAAGAACTCCTGCTTTCACAGGATAGTGACTGACTTTGTCTGTCAGGTAAGAAGCAACTTCCTTACTACACATAATGTACCTGCATGTTGTGACATCCCTGAAGATGAGGCACGAAACTTTACAAACTCAGAAGTAGAATAATGTATGAATGGATAATTTTTGATTCCGGTAACTAAACAGTCTCTTGATTCAGGTATCACCTATGCCCTTTGTAGCTCGTTTGTTAAAACTTTGTGCCTTTCTGATAAGGAAAGCAGCGTTGCTCATTGAGGGCTTAAACTTGTTCCAAGGTATTCTACATCTTATAAAGAGCAGGCTTTCTTTAAACTGCACCATGACAAAAAGAGAGCTTTTATCATGTTAAATTACTGGTGAGACCCCATCTGGAACAGTGTGTGCAGTTCTGGGCCCCTCAGTTCCAGAAGGACAGGGAACTGCTGGAGAGAGTCCAGGGCAGAGCCACGAAGATGATGGAGTGGAGCATCTCCCATATGAGGAAAGGCTGAGGGAGCTGGGTCTCTTTAGTTTAGAGAAGAGGAGACTGAGGGGTGACCTCATTAATGTTTGTAAATATGTAAAGGGTGAGTGTCAGGAGGATGGAGCCAGGCTCTTCTCAGTGACAGCCAATGATAGGACAAGGGGCAATGGGTTCAAGCTGGAACAACACTTAAATATGAGGAAAAACTTCTTTACGGTGAGGGTGATGGAACACTAGAACAGTCTGCCCAGAGAGGTTGTGGAGTCTCCTTCTCTGGAGATATTTAAAACCCACCTGGACACATTCCTGTGTGACCTGATCCAGCAGGGGGATTGGACTAGATAATCTTTCAAGGTCTCTTCCAGTCCCTCATATTCTGTGATATTTAACTCTGCTTTCTCCAGGTACAATGAAAAGTTTTTCAATGACAGTTAGGGCTTTCCTTCAAAGATACCTAAACATATACTGTTATTTTTATGCACAAAGTCAAACAATTGGGAGCCAAAAGCTTGCTGCCTTACTGAAGGACAGAAGATGCTGCTTGCTATAACAGTAGCCGCTCTCCTAAACAAGCAGTAGCGTGGCAAAAGCTGCTGCCTGCTCAGAAGCAAGAAATGGCTGATCACTGGTTCCTTCATCTTTGTAGGTGATCAGGTCTGTGCCTGCAGGGACTAAGCAAGGACAGGCCTTCAGTTGACATAATGCAGGTCTCAGCTCTCAGGGCCAAGTGATGCAGAAAGCAGACAGTGGGGGTGACAGGTCCAGAGGAGTGATCACCATGTGGAGCAGGAAGATAAAAAAAGCTATGTTCAGAATAAGCACAGGATAAACTTTCCACTACTGCTTCCATTACCCCGAACAAAGCTGCTGAAGCTGGGATGCCTTATATCTAATTAAATCCGCTACTAGTGAAAATTATAATGAGTTCTTCCAAAGCGGAGTCTTCACTGCTGCAGGCTAATATAGTGCTGTTGGATTATGTCTGGGGACTTGTAAGTTAATGCTGTGCCTTTTTTTTTT
>VXBJ01004347.1:461400-504911 GCA_013400055.1 Nycticryphes semicollaris | reverse complement strand
TTTTTTTTTTTTTTTTTTTTTTAAGGGAGGTGATATAACTAACCACGATGGAACAGGTGGCCGGTCAATTTATGGAGCAGCATTTGAAGATGAGAATTTTGAAGTGAAACACACCGGTCCTGGATTGCTGTCAATGGCAAATAAGGGCAGGGATACAAATAATTCTCAGTTTTTCATAACACTTAAAAAAGCAGAACACTTGGACTTCAAACATGTGGTATTTGGATTTGTGAAAGATGGAATGGATGTTGTGAAAAAGATTGAATCCTTTGGTTCTCCTAAAGGGCTAGTAAATGGAAGAATTGTCATTACAGACTGTGGGCAAATATAGACTTATTGCTTTGAGTATACAGATGTTCTAGCAGTATAAATCAGTATTTAGATGTTATTAATTATTTTGACTTCTTAAAATGGACACTTCTGATGTATAAATGTAAAATTACAGCTTATAGTTGGATTTTTTTATGTGTTCTAATTGATTTTTGCATGTTAATAAAAAGTTCAGACACTGGCATATTTCAGGTGTATTTGTGTTATCCTGACATATTTGTATTAAATGTCAAATTTTAAAAATTAAATCTTAGTCTTGTTAAAATAAATGTTCTTGTCTTCACTCTGGTTTGTTTAAAAAAGAAAACACTTGCATAATTTGGCTTCCTGCTCTCTATTTTGAATATGTAAATTGTAGGTGCTAATTGCTGGTCAGTAAACTGAAGGCTTTTCATAGTTACCTTGGTGTGCATAAAGCAAGCTGAGGCAGCTACCAGGTAGATGCTGGTTTGTGCTGTGTGAAGTCTCTGAATTAGCAGTTCAGCATTTGAAAGCTATAAAGTAGTTCTTAAATGTTTAGAATTTTTGCTAGAGAAGTGTACCGGCTGGGGTTTTTTTCTGTACATAGACAGTTTCTAATGACTAAATTTAATTAAAACTGTCTGACATTGGGATGTTTGCGGAAATGCTGCAGTTAAACATACTGGGAAGAGAGCAGTACCAGTGGGTTATTAGCTTCGTTTCCTGTGGCACTGCAGCTTATGTATGACAGGGTTATTTTATCTTTTGAAATTTGATTAGGGGCTTGGAGCGTCTGTCTCTCTTACAAGGGAAAGGCTGAAGGACCTTTTAGTCTGGAGGAGACTCGAGGGGGGGGATCTGATCAGTGCCAATAGTTAAAGGGTAGGTGGCAAGAGGAAGGGCCAGTCTTTTTTTCAGTAGTGACAAGTGACATGACAAGAGATAATGGGCACAAACTTGGACCTAAGAAGTTCCATCTAAACATGAGGAGAAACTAGAATAGGACTGGAACAAAACTCGCCTGGACAAGTTCCTGTGCAACTTGCTCTAGGAGGGCCTGCTTTGTCAGGGGGCTTGGACTAGATGATCTTCAGAGGTCCCTGCCAACCCCATATCATTCTGTGAATACGCATTAATAAATGCGTTTCTAAACTTCTGCGTTACAGCTAAGAGCTGGCATTAGCAAGGATCTTTTCAAAATAACCAATTTGGCATAATGATCTCTGAAATATGTATCGTATTTCAGCTTTAAGGTATTTTTAAATGTATTTTTTAAAGGATAAAGCACTACTTTTTCCTTAGAGCTCCTACCAAAGCATTAGACAATAAAACGATCAAACAAAACCGATTTGGCTGGCAGGGTGAGGCTGGGGCCTATACCTAACACCCCTCCCTCCACGAGGCAACGGGAGCCCGGAGCCCGGCGGGAGTGACACAGTGGTTGCTCTCGTGTGCCTGATGAAGCCGGGTTGGGCGGGGGCGGCCGCCTTCTACCCGCCCCCTGCCCCGATGGGAACAAGGGCTGTCCCCGTTCCCCGTCCTCAGCCGCCGCTTCCCGCCGGCGGCCCAGAGGAAGGGACGCCTCAACGGGCGCTTAGGGGCGGTGACGGGCGCGCGCGCGTGCGCGCCGCCTGCCGCGCCTGCGCCCTCCCGCCGGCGGGTGGTGGCGGTTACTTCGAACTCGAGCGACGCGGCGGTGCGCTATGGCGGGGCCAGGCCTGGGCCGGGGCCGCGTCCGCTCCGCTCAGCGTCTCGAGTGGCGGGGCCCGGCGAGGGTGAGACGGGGAGGATCCAGGGTTGCGCGCCGGAAGAGGGAGATGGGAGGAAGGGCAAAGTTTTTCTTCCTCGCCCGGTCCCTGAGGTGTTGGGAGAGAGTTGGGGGGGGTGTGTCTGTGTCCTCTCCTTTGGGGTTCACCGCAAACACTGTTATTGCATACGTGTATGGTCTGACAGACAAAAAATGCGGCTCAAACTGGCTTTAGGAGCTTACGTGTAGAGTGTGTTTTTTCTAGTCCTAGCCCTGTTCCTCTGCTCTGATTGCATTACAGGGGAAGTGCTGCAGTCATCCTTGCCTGAACTTGAAATTTCCCTGGAAATTGGAATTCCACATTTTATGCAATCCCTGAGTAGCTTGACACTTAGGTTTTGCCTAAAACCTTTTGGTGCCTGGCAATTGGGCAAGAGAATATGCGATCCTCTTAGAAGTAATTTTTCTAGGGACGGGTAAAGTATATATAATAGGATAGCCCATTATCTTTCATATCTTCTCCTGTTACGGCAATTGCTAACCTTATTTAGAATGTTAGGAGCGTTTGTGGGGTTTTGTCAAAGCCTAGTGAATAGCTCTCTTTTCATGGAGCAGGAAATTGTTCCTTATCTAGTCAACTGTAGCAGAATCAAGTCCATAGTTAGTAAGAGTACCACAATGACCAGACAGTAAATTATGATGGGCATCATTCCCTTGCTGAGATAAAGTCATGCTATTTTCCATCAGAGAATGCCAGGATCCTTGCACCGGTATGAATGATGGAACTAGATTGCGATCACTTCTGTTTTGTCCCAAGTTTGACTTTCACCAAGACAAATTTTTGCAGTTTCTTTCTTGTACCTGTATTCCAGGGGTCAGATGCACCTGGTGTGCCTAGGGGATAGCAGATGTTAAGTGTTACAGTTCACACTGTAAGGGAAATAATATGTTGTAAAAATTCCTGTAAACAGCCAAGGATCGGGAGAGATTGAAAGCCAGATTTGGGCTAGATGTAGAGTTGGATTGGGAGATCAACTTGGTCCTGGGAATAATCAAATGACTACAGAAACCAGCCACTTTTTCCGAGGAAGTGTGACTTGTCATTTTAGGGTCAGGAACTGTCTCAAATATTAAGTAAGATTTGAGTTCTTTAGCAGCTAAAATCTGGACGTACCTACCTTCAGTTCTTCCAGAAGCATTTGCAACTCACATAGTATTTTGTGGTGCTTCAGATGCTGTGTTTTTCTTAGCGATTGTTCTGCTTTGAATTACATAACTGTTCTTGAAAGAAAAATAATTTTCAGAAGTTATCTTTAAAGAACTATTTCTGATACTTTAATGGGTAATGCTTGCAAGGAAGGAAATGCTAGATTTGTGCTTTTTGTTATTTTGTTAAGAGGTGTTATTTAAGTACAAGAAAATACAGCAGTCACTACATTTAGAACGTAGCAGAGAGATGCAGTGAAATACAGTTAAGATCATGAGAGCTGATTTGAGACTGATATTTTCTAATGTACATTTAATTGATTTTGCTTGTAAGTCTAATACTTCTGTCATTCGTTTTGTAGCATGTAGTTACAAGCTAGTAGGAAAAAGTAGAGCAGGGAACACTGACATAAAAAGCCTAGATGTAAAGCTAGATGGCGCTGTTTTCAAGATTACCCAGTGCTATTTTTATGCCCTTATTCTATGTCACTGTCTTCATAGTGTTGTTACCTCTCAAATATTTTAATATATAACGCTATGAATATCTCATTATTAGACTGTGGAGAATACGTTTGCCTCTGAGGGCCATTTTCATTTGCATATTGGAAAAAAACAAACTTCCTTTTTCAAAGTCAGTAGTTTCTAGCAAGACCTCTGTCACAAGACATTGTAACTTTTAAACAAGTAAGTTGTAACATACACTTTCCCTGAAAATTCTGACTGTATTACAGTAATTTTGCCTTTCTTGTAGGATTGCCTCTCAGGAGCACTACAGACTGAATATAAGAGTGGAAGCTCCCTAATATACAAAGGTAATACCAGACAATGCTGCTTGGATGTCTTTTTCAGGGAAAAAATATATACTAAAATTTTATCATTCCTAAATTTATTTTAAGTAGTTTTTTATTTCCCCATTTTAAATACAAGGACATTCTTTATCAGAGGTTTGTGATATCTGGGAGCCAGCCTGGGAATGTTAACGTTCACATAAAAAGCACAAAGGATGCTTTAGAACAATGTTTCCCAACCTGTTTGTTTTTAAGAACCACTTGATGAAGTTGGTAGGAGTCCACCTTGTAATGCATATGTTTGCCTTTAATTTAAAGATGCATATACATTTAATATTTAGAATGTCTTTGGGCCTCTTGAGAAACACATGTTGCTGGTGCATGCAGGACAGCAGGGTAAAAAAAATGTATTTCTTAGACTTTGGTTATAGAAAAATTACTATATGAAGACCAGCTACAAAAGTTCAGAAAGACAAATCTGGTTTGAAAACTAAATAATTCTTCCTATAGTTTAAGCTATTACAATTCTTCATTCTTCTGTCAGGCTGGGTCAGTGGGTTTTCGGCTCTGAAACTTACGTAATCACACAGCAAACATTTCTAGTAAGCCCTTGTTGATTTCTTAATGTCAGCTTCTCAAATACAAAATTAAATTAAATTATTATTATTATTATTTTATATATTCTAGGTAACATGGACAGCTCACTGGAAAATACAACTACTTCTTTATCAAAGTGTTCTTTAGAGTTGGAATTTACCGAAAGCGGAAGAGAGAACAGTATCAGATCTTCTAGTGATTTCCTACAAAGCGTTAAAGCCTGGGATTGGTAAGAGGTTTTTTCTGTTTAGCTCTCCTTTATCATTTATTATCTCTCATAAACCAGGTAAACCACGAGTAAACAATATGTTCAGATTGTACAGATCCAGAAGTTGTTTTAAGATTCTTGTTAAATAAAGAATAGTTTGTGGCTGATGTATGATATAATGTGGATGCTGATTTTGATGAGGAGTGTTGTCTCCCTCACATTCTAATCTAATCTAATCTAATCTAATCTAATCTAATCTAATCTAATCTAATCTAAGGTATGTTGGAATTGCTATTGGGATACAGGGATGGTATAAACTGAGCACACGGAGGATACAAACTAGACTAGGAGTAAAACAAATAGCTCAGGCTGATGAAGAGTTTTAAGTTTATTTAGAGATAATTTGATTTCAAAGGCCAAGAAAACTCCTTTCAGAACTACTTCACACCAAATATGAAAAAATAATGAAAAAAGTGGTGTTTGTAATTTTATCTTTCCTGGAATTTGGTGGTTGGTGGTGAGGGAAGAGTGTTGGTTTTACCTGTTGCATATGTGTGCTTACAGCTTGAAAATTCTAGTTATTGTTAACACTTTTAAGTCAGCAACATTACTAATTGTTGTGGTTTAAATGATGCAAGTAATAATGCCTTCCATCCAAATTATTTAATTCTGCCATTTGTTAGCAGTCAAATATCAAAATCTTAAGATGAGCAATGCTTACTTTTTCATACAAACTTTTCTCAGTGCTCTAAATGTAGCATGTTAGAAAAGGACTGAGTAATTTCAAGTTAATGCTTTTTTGTATTTTTTTTAGCTTTGATGATGAGCAAGATTCTTTTTGTGATTCAAGTGGTCTAGAAATAGAAGAAAATACCATTAGTTGCTCTGAAACTGATGCAGTTCGAAATACAGGGATATACATGGAAACAGGTACTAAATATTGAATTTTAAATATTTTTATAAAGTGAAGTATATCATGTCATTTAAAAAAACTTTCTAGGAAATGTATTTCTGCTGAGTGCAGAAACAGAAGAGTAGCTAAAATGTATTTTAATTTGGGGATGTAACTTTTCATGCAAGTACGAGTAACTCCTTTAGAATTAATTTAGGAGGTCCATACACCCTTGATGCAATACCGACAAACATTTTGAAAAGAAAAATCAATCTTTTATGAAACTGGTTGTCATGTGACTATAATATGAGTGACGAAACAGGGTGGGTTTTGGTGGTTTTGTTTGTTTTGTTTTATTTTGTTTTAAGCATCCAGCTGCATTAAGAAATACTACAGCTCTGTTAAGCCAAACATCTTTTGTCAGTTTAAGGATTGAAAATTGGCAATGGGTAGGGAGGGAGTGTTATCTATCTGTTGTTCAGTTAACTCAGGAACTTCTAACTGGAAGACTGTAGCAGGAACCAGATGGCATTAATTCACTGCAAATGTTTGAAAATACTGCCACAATTGGAGGAATTTGTGAATCAGTGCAGCTCTGTCTCTTGTGGAGAGTTTTAGGTTTAGAAGAACATTGCTGGATTCTTTTGAAAGTGTATTTGCAAATGTGGAAACAGACAGACAAACAACCCCAGGGAGAAGCTAAAAGGAATCTCAGAAGCCAGGCAGAACAGATCAATGGAACTGCAATAGACTGTCACCAAGAGCTGTATTAAATGGGTGTGGAAAGTATACACTGTTTTCATCATAAATTGAAAACATAGCACCATGCCAGCTACTATGAAAAAAAATTTACTCTATCCAGACGAAAGGTACCAAAAGCTGTAACTTTTGTTAACTGTACTCAAAAGTACACCACTCAAACTTGTATTTCTCATACTGTCAACGAAGGTAAGCTTGGCCTGATGTGGTACTTAGGTGCAGTTGGCCTTGCAAGATGTCTCTCCCCAAGAGATCCCAGTACTTTCCTTCAATTATCTATAAATTGTGGCCTGTTTGTGAAATCCAGCCATTTCTCCCTGTGCAATCTGCAGCTTTCCTCAGCTTCTTACACCGTAATCTGTCACATCTGGCAGTTTCTCATGTTGTGTCCAGTAGTTTCTTAAGTTAATTTCGATGTCAGGCCAAGGTCTAGTCAGCAGCAGAGCACTTGCCAAAAGCCCTTACAAAATTTATAAGAGACTTTGACTTTATTATGATTCCATCTGTGCATAGATTTCATACAGGTATCTATGGGATTTCTGTATGAAAAGGAAGATATAGTTTTACTTATAAGACTTTATTGATCACTGATTGATTCAAAGAAGTCATGAACACAGCTTTGAGCAATTCTTTAAGAGATTTTCTCTTTTTGGTACTTCTTGCTCTGTACTTGTCACTCTAAATTCCTAAAATAATTTTTCAATGTTTTAGAACAACGATCATGTTGTTATTTATTTAGGACTGATTTTTTTAATGTAAAGTTGGTTTTTCCTTTCCGTAGGCAGCACCTTACCATCCCATTTGGCTGCAAATACACAAGAAAATAGTGACCAAAGTATTATCAATGGTTTGATAAGGAAAATTGTGAATGGAACTGATGCTCAAGCATGCTGTAGTCAAGGCTTAATACCACCTCACATCAGGCAAATTTATGATGAATTATTTGTCATACATCAGAAGCTCCAGGTAGGACTGGAATCGCCTTAAAATTTTTGTTGAGTAATGCTATTATGAAGATTCTCACTTTAGACAGAGAATTCAGAAATTACTTGTGTACTAAACCACTATTACTTAGATACTAAAACTATTACTTTTCACTTATACTAATCATAATCACTTATATACTAGAACTCTGACATCATCCACCTTTTCCCCTTTGGGAAAGGTAGCGGTGCTTTGACTTGTATAGTGGATAGACCAGATAAAATTCAGCTTGAGGGAGTTTGAACACAGTGCTGCTGCGTGCAAGAGAAGCGTCTTGTGACACAGCGTGGGCATGGATGGAAATGGCTGCATCCATTGCTTCTTTTGTGAGCACCTGAAACTATTCACCTGGCTCTAGAGGTTCAAGAGTGCTTGCCTTCATGGCCTCCTGTGAAAATTCTCCATTCTGCCTTATCTTTACTTTGCTGCTGCTGAAGAAACCCAAGAATTCATTCCCTAGCGGGCCTAGGCCACTAATGGAAGAACCTCCTTTATGGTTTTCTTCTGTAACGGCTCCATGATTCCCTGTGTTTTGCAAAAACGATTTTGTATCCCTTTTTTTGCCTCACCACTTTTTCAGGGATGCTTCCCACAAATTGAAGAAACAATGCAGTAATCTAGTGTTCAGGATAGACAGTTTTATCAGACTCTGTTTTGTCTTACAGTTAATACCATCATCCAAAACTTTTGGAAGCGAAAGCCTAAGTTTAATTGTCTGGGTTTATACCTGAACAGCCATGTACAGTTGAGTTTTATATTTTGGGAGGCTGAGCCACCTCAATGCGCATCAGTCATGAGGGTTAATGTATGGGGAAACTAAACATAGATGTCCACCGAGATACTTTTAAGTAGTAAGCTGTTGTGTAACATTGTATAATTTTACAAAAAGCTAAGCATGTCTCTGGGAGAGAAAATTAAAATTCAGGATAAATTGTGTTGATTTCATGGATTTTAAAGCTGTTTCACCATTTGTTCTCTTGATACAGAGAGAAAGTTCAGCACAGCAGGAGTATGCTCTGCAACTCCAGCAACGAGAGCATTTTCTAACAGAGCGAGAAGCATTGCTTTTTAAGCATGAAGCAGCTTTGGCTAAAATAAGAGGTGTTGAGGAAGAAGTTCACACAAAATTTGGCATTATAAAAGAGGTGTAGTAGTTATATCTAATGATGTTTGTTGCTTGACATGCTATTTGACTTGTTTGTAGATACTTAAGTCATCTTGTGTTTGCTGAATTTAATACTTATTTCTTTAAAGTGCCTGAAATCCCCAAATGAAAGGTTTACATAAAAAGTAAGAAACAATAGCAATAGGGGTTATGGTTGGCTCCTTTTTGAGAATGGTGATTTAGTTGTTTGATATGTAGGTACATTTTACAATTTAGAAAAGAACAGTAACATATTGCTACAACAGCAAAAACTGTATGACTGGTATTAGAGAAAGAAATATGGACTATCTGTAATTATATGTAACCTAAATGAGTGTCTTTTCATTAGCTGTAGTTGAGGTAGATTTCCTTGGTAAGGCTTTAAGACACAGTGAGATCTTATGACATATTAACTATTGCAGAGAGTTATTTGCAGAAAAAGACTCAGTTCAAAGAAAGGAAAAAATCAACTTAACTTTGGGCATGGGGGAGGAAATGAAATGGTATGGTTTCAACAATGGAAACATGTATTCAACAACACTGTTCTTGTGGGTATTTGCTACTGAATTTAGGCCTTCCGAAAGCTTTTTGCTTATTATCCAGAGTATCACCTAGAGAAGTCCTCAAATATATGTACTTAGCATCCTGGCTTGTATCAGGAACAGTGTGGCCAGCAGGAGTAGGGAAGTCATCGTGCCTCTGTACTCGGCACTGGTGAGGCCTCACCTCGAGTACTGTGNATATTAGGAAGAATTACTTTACTGAAAGAGTGGTCAGGCACTGGAACAGCCTGCCCAGGGAGGTGGTGGAGTCGACATCCCTGGAGGTATTTAAGAAACGTGTAGACGTGGCTCTTCAGGGCATGCTCTAGTGGCCAAGATTATTGGTTTGTGGTGGGGTGTTGTGCGTGGGGTTGTGGGTGTGGGGTTTAGTTGGTGGGTGGCTTTTTTGTTTGTTTGTTTTTGTGTGGGGGTTTTGTTGTGGGTTTTTTTTTGTTTGTTTTTGTTTGTTTGTTTTTTTTTCATGTGGTTGGACTCGATGATGTCAAAGGTCCCTTCCAACCACTAAGATTCTGTGATTCTGTGAAAAACGTAAGCTGAGAAATTAAATTTCTTTGAAGTGTGCAGATAAACCCTTCCCACAAGCTGTTGAGGGAGGATAGACTACATGTTAAAAAGGGGAAAAGAGTGTCAGAGGAGCAGGACCTCAGCTTCTGAGCAGGGGAGGGATGATAGGTCAAGATGTTAATTGAAACGTTTCAAATCTTCTGGGCTTTAAGAATGTTACACCAGTTAGAGAACTGGCTGATGAAACCTCAGAAAAAAATAGTGGTTATCTGTGAAAATTTGTGGAGGTCAAATGGAGTATTTGAAGACTAAAAAAAATGTGGTGCCTTTCCTTTGAAAAGGGAAAGAGCCGTACAGCCATCAGCTTAATGCCAGATCTCAAAGTAAATAAAGAAGTAAATAAATCCTGAAGCAAGCTGTAAATAAGCCATGGGAAGCACAATGCAGAAAACAGTGCAATAAATAACTATTGTATGTTAATCATAAATTGTCAGTCAGTCTCATTTCCACTACAATAAAGTAACAGGCATTGCAAATAGGGAAATAGTAATTACATATATCTCTGGGCTCAATTAGAATTTTATTTGTACAGGTTTGCATGGCATTTGCATCATCATATTAGGAAAATACAACATAAGTGTAATGCAGTTGGTGTAAAGCTGCAGTGAGACAATAGTTCACAGTAAAGTTGAAGGAATGTATATAGTGGATTCTGGAATATCTTTTCAGTCTGGTGTTACTCAGTATTTTCAATAAGAAGTTTGTCGGTGAGAAAGAGCCCATTTATTAAATTTGAAGAAAATAGCAAGTGAGGGGGAATTTCACATATACCGAAACAGAACATTAGGATTAAAATTGATCTTGACAAATTGAAGATATGGTAGGTCTGAAAAAAAGCCATTATACAATTCAGAAGGTGTGACTGTACAGTATTGCACTCGAATACAAATATCAGTTGCAGAGATAGAGGATGATGAGTGGATGCGTGGATTCAACATATAGGATGAATGGAGCATGAACGTGACAAGCTTCAACTACATAAAACAGGGCAACAAAGAGGAAGAAAGTAGTATTTTTTCATGTCCGTGATAGGAGAAGTAGTAGTAATAGTAAGAGAAAATTAGGTTACGCGTTAGGAAAAATTAGATCTCAGCAAAAATATTTAAGCATAGGGACAGATAGGTTGGCCAGACTGCAGTGTTACTTAAGAACAGACTAGGCAAACATCTGGAAGGAGTGAAATGGTAAAGCTGGTTATGTTATGAATGATAACACCTGATTTGCTTATGGAAGTGGATTGCTTGGACATCCTGGCACCACCTACAACCCTATGGCTTAACATACTGGCGCTACTTCTCAGGTTAATAATTCTCTACTGAATCTTCCTGGACCAGCTATTGAACTTCAAATAAACATCTGAACTGTGTATGTAGAAAATGGAAGTAAAACATTCCATGTGATATGATGTGGTAGGGTATGTTCAATTTTATGTTGGCAGCATCTCTATGTTCATTGATACGAAAAGGGGTTCTGTCATTTCATGTTGTCTTAGCTGAGTGTGAGTAGGTGGTTTAGACAAGAATGTCCTGCCCACAGCTGGACTGATCCTATTGACTGAAGAAGTGCAGCACCTGAAAAAAACGGAGTTGTAGATGCTTTTCCTGTATGGCTAGAATGGAAGTTAATGTAAGCAGAAATACAGAGAAGGATCTCATCAGGGTCTGACTCCTTTAAAATTCTTCAGAGCTTTATTTTTGTCATTCACACATGTAGGAAGAGAGGATATGACTGGAAATGGAAAATTAGAGAATGAGTATGTGAATGAGTGAAGAATAGTGAATTCATGGAAGGGGAGAAATGAAAAATAGTAAGTATATCTAGCTGGAATATTTTTGGTAAAATAAAACTTAGCTGCTTTATCAAATCTGAGGTACCCCACGTACGCTAGTGTCCAGAGAAGATGAAATCTAAACCAAAATTCACTGGAATGAGAAGAATGGCAGTGGATATGCAGGTTGTAGTTAGGTATTCACATGCTTGTGCTGTAAGGCAGAGCACTAGCATAAAAGGCATAGGATTAATTTCTTGCTCTGCAAATTCAGAGAGAGCAACACCAAAAAAAAATAGGTGAAACCTCAAAAATTGATGCTTTGCAGCATCACAGTTTTTTGTCATTATATGGAAGAATAAGCTGAGTAAAAGCTGTGTTAATGGTTTTAGTTCACAAACCTTTCCCACATCTCACGTCTAAGAAATGTATATTGTAATGTAAATGTACTGATATCATCTGGTTTGGGTAGAATCTAGAAAGAATAAGAGCTGTGCATGTTGCTCTCATATTCTTTATAGATTTTTCTCAATATGGAGTGTGGATGTTGTTTTTCTCACTACTGGTCGAATGTGCAAATTTGGCCATGCAAAATTATACACTTGATCTATGAAGTTTCTCCTATTATTCTAACACTGAAATGGAAGTTGCCTTAGAATTGTTTCTAAAATAGTCTCTTGTAAATCTTTTTTTAAAATTTGATATTTCTATAGCAACACGAGGCAGAAGTTAAACAGCTGACAGAAGCCTTGAGAGAACTAACTAAAGAAAATAGGAGGCTGAAGTCATCATTTGACACCTTGAAGGAAATGAATGAGTCTTTAAGAAAACAGGTGAAATTAGTTATTTCCTGTTACCAATACTTTTACAAGCTACAGTCAATAATTTAAAATATTTGAACATCTTAAGTTTGCAAAATTGCTGATTTTTTTGTTTCTGTGAAGCAAGAATGGTATGAATGACCGAAAGTATTTTCCTCACCTTTTTCTAGTACTTGAAATTTAAGCCTCTCTGATCTTTTATGCTATAAAAAAAAAATGCACTTATTTCTCTCACCCACTAGCAACAGCTAATTGCGAGGAAATTGGATGAAATCCAAGTCATCTGAAGCAAATTGAGAGTGGATGGAGAGAAACTATTTTACAACATAATGGGATCCACCCTGTGCTGAATTGCTGTGCTGATTCTATTAAATGAAAAGTAGAATGTGTATTTGTGACTTCATGTTTGCTCAGTAGTTTCAGTTGTTTTTACATATGTTAATGAAGGCAGTATTTTCTCAGTTCTTGAACTGAGACAGTGGTTGATAGTAATACAAAGAGTAAGAATTTTCATCTCAACTTGACTGTTAATTCTGACCTAAAATGCTGACACACAAATTGTTTGACCACTGTTCATTCATTGAATTAAGTACAATTCTGGTAGTCTGAGTGCAATAAAAAATCTAAATCAGAGCCTTACTCTTTCTCTTAGAGAAGGTCAGACCTAACTTCTAGAATGTTATGGTTCTGGTGCAACCCATTTGTCTCTGTATTTCCCCTCACTAGAAAATCTCTGCATGTCTGTGCGAACTGAGGTCTTCTGTGATAATTATGCTGTTCCTTGTTGTATACCTAGAGCATGTTTCTTTTACTTAAACGGAGGTTACAATTTCCCTCATCTTTTCTCACAGAGGAAAAAGGCTCTGTAACATGGTCAGTACCTGACTGATTCTGCAGAGAGGAAAACTTTCACCCTCCCCACTGACAACACTATCGAACCATTCCTGAAAAATGCACTCCATTTTTGTGTCTCTTCTTCATGAAGAGTAATCAAATGCAGAGTGCCTTTATATCTAGAGACACATTGCAGCCCTTATTCTTCCTTGCAAAAATGCAGGTTGGGCTTCAGGTCAGCAAAGAGCTACTGCTGTCTTATTTATCCTGGAACAGGGTGTCTAGAGAGTGCTCAAGTGTCACGTCTTGCAGATATTCAAAAGTTGTCTGGACATGGTTTTGGGCAGCTAGCTCTAGGTGCCTCTGCTTACGATGAAGGGTTGGACAAGATGGTACTTCAGAGGTACCTGCCAACCTCAACCATTCTGTGATTTGTTGAGGAGGTGGATGATGATTTTGTTTCTATCACTTCACATGTACAGAAAAAAAATTCACCTTGGACTTAAATAATTTGGCTGCTCAACAACCACATTGAATGATTTCAGTGTGATGGTTAAGAAGTGAGTTTTAAATTTACAGATACTTTAATATTTTCTGATTCTTTCAGTTAAGTGATGTAACTGAGCTGAACAAGAAGTTGGACGGTCAAGCAAGAAAAGTACAAGCTCGTTTAGAGAATCTGCAAGTAAGGTTTACTTTTATATTTACCTGCTTCCTCTTATAGGTAACGAGTGAATTATAATTCATTGTTACATTTTGTTGTAGAGGAAGCATGAATTTTTAATGGCACAGAAGTCTAAGGATATATGCCAAGTGGTGCAACAAAGTAAATGTGCCAAGCAGGAAAAAGTGATAGTAACATCAAAAATTGCTAAGGTAAGAGTTGGGCAAAGTGAAAGATTAATTCTGAACACATTAGGCAGTGGAACATTGTATGTCTGCTAGAAATTAGAAAATACAATTTCCAAATTTATTTATTTCATGAGTGGATTAGTTACAGTAAGAAAAGGTACAGATTATATTGGGGGAAAACTGGCAGTTAATAAAGAATTAAGCTTGTTGCTAAAAATGTCTCTTGGATTTCATATTGTCTATGGCTATAGTGTACAAATATATTTTTATTTACATGGTATGTTTTCCTCTTCCTGCCACATCACCTTTCATTTGTCAATTAAAATCATAACCTGCTTACACTGTTACTGGTTTCTTTTACTGCGTCGGAGCAAATCTTAAATTCATTCTGGTTGCTGCTATCGTACAGCACTTTTTATGAATAACACCAGCTAAAAAGTAGTCAGAGGTATCAGATAAAACATTTTAATTCTGTAAGCCAGAGGTAATTGTACTACTGTTATTTTATTATTTTTTTTTTGAGAAATTGTTTTTAATTAGGGAAAGAGAATAAATGCAGTGTTGATACACAATTCCAAACCAATCACTTTGTTTTCCTTAAAACATCTTCTTTCATCACTTAATGAAATGCTTTCTGTCTCCATGTTGTTCCATTTAGTAGCAAGTCCTCTGGTAGTATTGTGCCAACATCTCCCAACTGGTAATGATTTTCTCCAGCCAGAGGCTAAACTGTGAAAGGGGAAAGAGATATTCACGCCATCCTACTTCAGTTAATCTCTGTCAGATGCCTTAAAACTGTGCTGTCTATATATAGCCAACATATTTCTCTGTTCATATAGGTTTTAGTGTACTTTGGTGCAAGTGAAATATAAACAGTATCGCTAGTTATAGTTCTGAGTGAAGAGGAAAACAATTATTTGAAGGTAGATGCAAGAAAATTTTTCAAGTCTTTAGAGAACTGTTCATGCAGCCCATCTTCAGGTACCTCTGGATGTCTTTCGTAGACTCTTTTGTTGCAGTGTGGTACAGGAACAGAATGACCATCTAATGAAGTCTTGGTTCTTTTTCTAACAATGTTAGTTACCCAGTTAAATTTTAACAACAGTGGAACGTATGGCCTTAAGTAAAGGTCTAGTGCACTGACATGAGAATTTCCACGTACAAAGGACAATAGATTTGCTTTCTCCTGTAATTCATCCGGCCAAAATTGTAAAATTGAGTGATTCTGTATGTGAAAATCTTTTCCCAGGCCTTTTATAGCATCTCTCTAAGTACAAAACAAATCATAGGTGTATTTTTTCACACCCAGAAACCATCACAGATAGTACCTGTTCTGCCGTGGGGAGAAGAGTGAGAGAGAGAAACGATGCAGGGTTCTTTCTGGACCTCTATAAGAAAGCCTGACAAAAACCGGCTGTATGAAATAGCTGTTTTAATAAAACATTTCTCCTCTTGTAATATTTACTTATTTACTCATATATTTCAGTCTGTTACTATTTTGGCTTAGAAAAATCATTAATTTGAAAGCTAGAATATCTGATGTTATGGATGTATTGCAGCTACCATTGAATTCTCAAGTTTATGAGCTCTTAACTTTTCTTATGGATTGGATCTCAGACCAGCACCTTAGCAAAATAAAAATACAAGAAGAAAAAGAGGACAGTCATAAACTTACCCAGACCTCCAAAAAAACCCACACCCAGGAAAGGTGTATGAAGGTAAAGGGGTTTGGATTGTTTGCTTGTGTTAGTGTTTTTTGAATCTATGGGGTTTTTTACATGATTTTGAGAATGTAACAGGTTAGCCTGTTTGAAACATGATTTGGAAATAGTAATTAAAACAAAATCACTGTAAATCAGTATTAATTCAATCAGTGAAATATAATAGACAATTCATCATTTGTAAAGCATACAGATCATTTTTAGGGAAAAGAGTGGTGTTCAGTCTCAACTTGAGAGTTCCAGCATTTTATTTCAGGTCACTTCTGCTGGTTGATAATTTGGCTTGTGTTTTATGTGTAATACTGTACATAATTCCTTTTTTTTAAGGACAAGAACCCATCTAATTTTAAATATTCTAATGCTTATATTGGATATTAAAGTTTCAGTTTATGATTGATAAAAAGTTCTACTGATACTTTTAACACTTTTATTGTTTTCTTTCTGGGGATACCAAGGTTTGGAAATCAGTGAGGTGATCAGAAAAATCTTCTTTTAGTGTTTTTCTTCATTATATTAAAGATTTATAGCCATTGGGATTGGATTTACTGAGACTGAGTGGAGATGTATGTCCACTTTTGCATGTAAATCTCTCTAAAATTTAAAATCTGTGTATGCATATATTCTGTTACCTGTACTGGATCTGCCCAGTGTTTATTTGCATATGTAATCTGTTAAACACCAAGAGAAGTTTGGGAGTTCTGTTTTATTTTCACTTCTGATTAGCTTATGCAGTAGTGTCATATACTGCATGGAATTTTATTTCTGTATGTTTTTACAGCTTTTGCCTATAGCTACTGAGCAACTCCAGTGGATGCCATTTGTGAATCCTAAACTACACACGTCTATGATTAAATTTATTTACTGGACTATAAGACAGCTGGACAGTGGTATTCAGGTAAAACAAGTAGTCCTCTTGCTGTATTTTAAAAAAAACCAAACACCTAAATTCCCGGAAGATATCAGTGGATTTTGTTTTTTAAATGCATATGAAAAGTGGATGTTTTCAGGTAGTATATATAAAAGAAACTGCTGTCTTCGCAAAACATAAATTCATAATGTTTACACAGATGTATGGGAAATGAAAAAAATTTATTTTTCAATTAATTTTAAATTTTTTATTTTGTATCTAAACACAGTTTTCATAGGTATGTGATCTCTGTTATGGTGTCTAAGTATCTCATAAATGTTATTTTTACATGCACTAGAAAACACAGCATTTTTAGGTTCACTTTTCAGTTGTTGAAATTGATGGAGTTGTGTGGCAAAGCAGCAAAGGAATTCTGATTTTTCTTTTCTCTGCTCAGTTGTCAAAGCACAAAACATTCTTTACTCCCTCTGAACAGACTGCCATAAGAAAATATATAGCAGTATAATAAAGAAAAAGACAGCAGCTGTACTGTAAAAACTCAGTAGAATGCATAATGCCGTCAGTAGCGCTTTTGCTATAGCAAAAGGTAGGATACTTTGTAAAAAGCTTGAGTTTAAATTCAATAGAATAGTAAGCTGTCGGTTTTAGCACTAATAAGAAACTATATTTTAAATGAGCATATTGTGAAGTTTGATACTGAAGTAATATTTCAGTGTAGTTTATGATGAAAAGTCTAATAGGTCTTACCTGTACAGTGTTCTTAATGTTCATGCTTAGACCTTGATTCTGGAAATGCTTTTACAGGGTCTATAACTTCAGGCAACTGTACTAAACAGAGTTGGCTGAAGCTGAGCTTGTTTTGGAAGCAGAGGCAGCTTAAATAATGTCAGCATATCAGGGACCCTTACAAAGTAGTCCTATTGTGAAATACACATTGATAAGGCACCATGATAATGTTGTTCAACTGCTTTTGGAACACAAAAGTATCCTATAGGGATAAGGATCCAATACAACCAGTTGTTATTTAATATTTAATCACCAGGGGAACATTTCTATCTCTGCATAATATGCAGAATTTTAATGTGTTGTAATTTTTACACTAACTGTGTGCATTCTTTGAAGCAGCATGCAACCATGACATCAACAATGAGGAGACTTGGCGAAGATATTTTCAAAGGCATAGTAAGTAAGGGAAACCCACATAGTTCTCCTGATCAGCCTACAGAGAGTAAATCAAAATCAGCAGCTTTCTTTAGGAGTTCCTGTATGCCTTTGAGGTTTCTGTCAACTCTAATTGTGCTTAAAACAGTGACACAAGGTAAGTTCTGATTTTTTTCAAATTCATTTATTTCAGTCCCGTGCCTGGACAAAAAACATTTCAGTGATGCGTCTGTTATGCTTTATTAGTGAAAACTGATTTTACTTGAATTTTGCTACCTTGTGAAGAAAAAAAGACCTAGAAACAAGTATGAATCTTGCTGTTGCTCATTTCATGTTGGAATTAATATGTTCCTTTCAGTACGACAACTTCTTGTCAGGCATCAGCATTTCTGGTTTTTTAATTGCTGACTTCAATAATACGAAAAATATGATCTGTTGTTAAACATACCTCAAGTGTCACCCTGTATGAATTTTGATCACTCTGACCACATGACACTGATCATCTAGTGCTAAGGTAGCATGAGTGGTTTAAACCTATACCCAATTACGTCTGAAGCGTCGGTATCCAGCAGAGGGCACTGTAGTTAAGCGTTTGCTACGGGATAAAGTGTTTCCTTACACTTATTTTCTGAGCGCCGGATGATCAATGCTATTCCAAAATCCTAGAAAAGATATGACATCAGGAAATTAAGGAAATTTGGTTGTTTCGCTTAATCTACATTCTTTGTATAATTTACTGCGCTCCACAATGGATGAGTATATAAAATGTACAGCTTTTTATAGAAAAGAATGGAACATTTGCTCTCATGAAAGTAAATTCTCTTGTTCAGATAAATCAGCCTTTAATTTCTTTAGTAGTGGTTTCCCAGGTGGTGCAACCAACTCTGTCTCGAACTACACAAGCTTGGGTTTTTTTTCCCTCTTACAGAAAATATAAAGCGCTTTATATTTGTAAATGTATTGTTCTTCAACATAAGAGTTGTAGTTAGTCTGTTTCTCTACTCACAACAATTTGTTAAGGAATAAAAACAGGCAGAGGATATTTTTAAATGCAAATAATATTTAAAATTTTCATCCATTTAACTTTTAAGCGTACATCTGCAACTGTAACTGTCAGAATAGTTGTTCACATATTGCTTAATGGAGCTATGATTATAGAAGTTTTATGGCCTGTATTCTGATATCTTTCAGTGGATTACCTGGCTCAAGCATTTGATTCTCTTCGCAAAGACTTGCAGACAGATGAAGGAAAGGCCTTATTTGTGGAATACCAATGTCTACCTGTCATATCAAGTCACTTAAAAGTATCCAGTAGAGTTCTGCTTTCCAGTGCTCTTGATGGATTACTTCAGATGACCACAGAATCTGGTAAATTTGCATAATTAAAAAAAATAAAAATATGAAATCATGTTGAAAACAGGTGAGGTAGGCATAAATACAACATAAAAATAGCATGATTCTTCTGTATAAATAATCTAATTTAGTATTAGCATTCGTGTCATGTAGATTCATTAGAGACATAAAAGTATTTCTGAATTGTTTGTTTCTTTCTTAATTGTCTTTTCTTCTTACTTTCTTATTTATTGGTGTGAATATTTTAGTTGATGTTTTTCTTTGAAGTCAGGCTGTGCCAGAGAAGCTGTATCATGAAAACCTGCCAGCAGGTGGAGATAAAAAGATAGGCTTTATCGAAATTCTTTTTCTAGTTTGAAGGAACAGCTCATTCCCAGTAATTTTTCATTTTCTAATAATTGGAAAAGACACTTATAGAAGAGGTGCTTATTTTGCCAAATTTTACTGTCCTGCGATGCTTAGATTTTGCTGAATTTTTCTATGCTGTGGCCCTATAATAATCTCATTTGTCACAGTGCTTTTCCAAGTGATACAGGCTAAGAATCAGTTGATAACCAGCTGGATGAACACGAAAGCAGTGAGGCGTTCCAGTGCTGTGTTGAATAAACTTTGTGACTTTTATTTTTAAAGATAAGAATCAGTCACTGCCTTTTAGAACAGAAAAGGGGAAGGGGATACTGCTGCTTTCGAAATGTATATTGATTTTTGAGGAGTGTTTTGTTACCCTGCATCGTAGTGATAAAAATAGAAGCATATTTGATTTGGGATGGTACAGCATTGAGTTAAAACCCATTTCATAGCGAGGTAAGTGTCAGAAAGATTTAACTAACGTTTTGTTCTTCCCTGCAGACTCATGTCATTAGTGTAGTCTTACACTAAACGATTCTTCCTGATAGTCATAACTATAATTGGTAAAGTGATTGGGAAAGAGATAGTTGTACGCACGAAAGTAACCTGATCAAGGTGAATGGTTTGTTTTGGGTAATGCCAGTAATAATATATCATCTTTTACCTGGCAGTGGTTGTTCTGATACGTTAATTGCCTGCAGTTTGAAGAATAACGGTGATATGTTGTAAGAGACTCATATTTTGATTTTGCCTTGGTGCTTCTCGGAGAAGATGTATATTTGTGAAATCAGGGAAGAGGAGCAATGTTTCATTGAATTGATATTTAATTGAGAATTTATCTATTGGCAACTGGATATCGAGCCTTTCACAGAGCCTTTCTTTTTGGTAGAATAGAGTGTTCTGTTCTTTTCTAATACATACATCGTGTTTTGCCAGAAATTGTTAACAATGAGAAGTAGTATTGTTGATGGGAAATCGTATTTTCATTCCTTTGTAAGTTTCCTATTAAAAAAATCATTAAAAGATAAACTAGAAGGCAGCAATGGATATTCGGAGGGCTCTCTATTTTAGATTAAAACAGGAATTTATGCTCAATTTTAAAACTGTATTGGTGTGCATCTTTAATTTGAAGTCTTAGGCCATATGCTAAAATATGGAATCACATTAACCAAAACAACAGCATTTGAGTATCAGGAGGCAAAGTTGGCTTTTTCTTTTTTCTTTTCCTTTCCTGTAAGATATGCAATCATAGGCATTCTGTCCACTTGCTGCAATAATTCTGTGGCTCTATAGGAGTATTTCAATATTTTAGTTCAAAAATATTACCTCTTGAGCTGAAATGATTAGAAATTAAGGAAAGAAATGCAGTGCTTTTTCTGGATATTCTTTTTTATAATTTACAAAAAGAAAGTTTTAAATTTTTTGTGAAGTATTTTTACAAATTCAAATTTTAGTTATCCAGACCGAAAGATGTGAATTAGATATGAAATAACTACAGTGTTGCACTGCTCCTCCCTGTAACTGCACCTACCCTTTTTTTTAGAGTAAACAATGAGTGCTAATGGTTCTGTACAGTCCAGGTCTGTCTGAGGTCTTCATGTAGATCCTCTTCCCTGTAAGAAGTTATCTTCCCTGTGTTCCAGAAATGAAACCTAGATTTCCCTCATATATTAAGGAAAATTACTTAAGCTGCGTATAAAGAAAGTGCCTGCTGGTCTGAGTATTTCTGTGCTTTGATAGAAAGTATAACAAAAGAGGCTGCACTGTGGCTTAAGCCCCTTGACTGATTTGGGTATGGATGCTTTCGTATTTTAGATCATTGCTTTTGGCTTTTTTTTGCTTCATAGTATGTCTGGTACAATGGGTCCAGGATCCGGATTTCCATTACGAGTTCATTCAAGATTGACAGTGCTGATGAGACATGCTGTTACAGAAAAGATGATGTCAGATGCAACAGTGGAGGCATCGCTATCATCTGCCTTCTATCTATGCACAAGACCTTAACGGCAAATTGAAATTAATAGTCTTACTGCTGTGCATCTTACTGGCACACAGCCTTTCATGCATTCCCTCTCCCTTTCTGTTCAGAAGTTTCACATCAAGAATCTAGGAGAGTCCTGACAGCACCATTTCAATGGGAAATGGTGGAGGACTGAAAGATAACATTCCTCAGTACTTTCTTTATTTGTCTACCTATGATGTCGTTATTGTATGCTCATCAGTCAGTCCTGGGCAGCTCAGGATATGCATTTTTATGCAATATTTGATACTGTTCTGATTGCTGCATGTTAGATTTAGATTTTTTTTTTTTTTTTTCACAAAAAAAAGAAGGATCAGCAGGCAGACGTGAAGGAATAATTAATTCTAGAGTGATTTATCTGTCTGAGAAAGCTTGCTAGATCGTAATGTGGTCCAGAGGATGGTTTCAGGGCATTTCAAAACCTTAAAAAAATGCATGAAAAAGGACAGTAAGCCAGGATTTTTTCAGCAAGATCTAGCCTGTCATTCAGTAAATGGGTGTTGACACTCTACATGTGCTTCTGTCAAGGCAAGGCTAACTTTATTAAAACAGAGTGTCTATTTATGAAAAGACTCCCACTGAGTGGTGGGAAGAAGTAAGATCTATATGGTGAGAGGAAGATGATAGCCAAAATCTCTGTGTATCATGCCACATTGCACGCAATGTGCCCACACATGTTTTAGGATGTTTGGGGACAGCCATGCCCTTAAGACTGTGGCTGATGAAGATAACTATCAGGGTTGGAGTTCAAGAGGTAATACTTAATTTAAAGATTAGTACCCCTTTAGTTTAAAGGCTAATGAAACTCTTTGCTCGTTAAGAATTTGGAGCTCCTCTGTGTTTTCAATGAACTTACACATTCCAGTCTGAAGGGAGAAGCAGGTGACTGGGTTTTTTTTTGTTCCACATCTCAGTTTTGTGAAGTTCAAAGGAAGCAGCATAGGTTGCTAGTCCAAACGACCCCTACACAACTTGCAGTGACAAACTTTCTTTCAGGAAACCTGATGTGGAATCCCCAGGACTAACGAGAGCAAGAAAGTGTGAGCAGTGAATATTACAGATAGCTTCAGTGAATTTGTACTCTTGCACTGCCTTTTCCATACATGCCTTCATGACAAGGTACTGTTAAAGCAACATCTGAATATTCACTTAGACAAAAGAAGAGCAGAAAATGAAACCCTAGTAATCAGGATTTAGGCATTTCATTCCTACTCCAAAGACAAAAGGCTTATTTTGACCCTCTTTGTGTCAAGAATTCTATGCATTTGCATTCTTAGTGGTAAAACCATTTGTCATCATTTTCTCATTGGAGGCACAAGATGGGCTATCAACCTTCAAAGTGGTTCATCTCTTAGTATTCCTTCAGATTCCAGGTTGGAATATTTTCGGTCACTAATAGGATCAGAGTTTACTCTTTGATCTTTTTGATTTTAGGTTAGGGAGAGCTTCCTGTATTCCACGGGAATTATGCCGATCTAGTAGATCTCATATACCAGCTGCAAGCTTGTTTAAAACTATAAGTAAAATCATGCTTGAGGTCCACAACTTGATTTAAGCTTGCCTGAGTTGATGTGCATTCTGTACAAGAATGGGTAATACCAATGTACCTGTCCAGCTAGACACAGTGGTCACACCAAAGGAATTCTGTGAAGAAATGGCTTTTGGTTCCTGTGGTAAGCTTATTTCTGTATGTTTCTTGAAACTTAGATGCATCATCATAGGATAGAAAGCTCCAGAGCCCACATTATAGTACACTGTGTGTGTATATATATATATATAGTATACAGTACAGTATATACAGTATACAGTACAGTCACGTTATTTCTTGGAAGGATTCAAGTTATGTGTATTTATCAAATTGAGATCTCAAATTGCACATGTGTCATCAGACTACATTATGTTTTAGGTATCAGAACTTGATAGTATTCCAGCTGCACAGGCATTTCCCAAACATCAGTGAGTTTTCATGCCATTGTGTGATTCTGAACTATGGTGCCAGCCAAAAATAATCTCACCATTTTGTCCCAGTCAATGTTTTTGGAACTGTAACAGTGCATTACTGAGAGAGAACATATATATTATAGTACACTGTGTGTGACCTCTTTTATAAAAATGTTAAAGCCTAAGGAGGAGGGTAAAATGTTGTACCGATTACTTGTAATATACAAAAACATTCATAGCTGGAACAAAGGCTGAATTTTAAATGTTAGGGGTGAAAAAAGTTGAGGTTAGTTTCAGCCAGTTCCTCAGGGCATAAGAGTGAGAGGAGCCGCTACAGATATTATGCAGTAATTTCAGAGTGTATGATTCGTGTCAAGAGAACTTCAGTTTCAGTTTACTTTGAAGCTGAAATAGCCTTTCTTTTTTTTTTTCTTTTTTCTTTTTTGCCATCTTCAGTACTTATGTGGATTCTGTTCACTACTTTTACTACATTTGGGGAAAGAAACTTTGCAAGTGAATGAAATCCATACCTAACCATTTGCTTTCTATTAACAAATACTTGCTTCATTTAACTGATGCTAGAAAGTTGATAACTAAAATTAAGGTCTAAGTATTTGTTAGGGTAAACAATGTAATTTTAAATAATTTATGTTTTATTTCATGTCACTTGCGTGCTGGATTGATTCTTTTCCTTCAGATGAGCTCAGTGGCCTAAGTTCAAATCTAGTTGGTTTAGTCTGCTGTGGAAGTAATAGATTGCTTCTGAATTCCACAGTTGGGAGAGTTAGCAGCTTGTTATGAACTTGACAGTTGAAATTTAACTCAACAAAAATATTTTACCCCTTTTCTTTTACTATATTCTGCTAATATTTTTGTCTAAAAATGTCCATAATGGTGCATAACTTCATACATTTCAAGCTGTTCAGCCTTCTATTTTAAATGTACTTTACAATATCTGATACATGTGAACACAGCACTGAAGCAGTGGTTTAGCTGTATTTCCACCATACCTATCAAATCACTGCTGGTTTTTTTTCATGGTCAGATGGGATGAGTGCCAGATCAGGTTTATTCTTTCTAATCTCTGATTTGGCTCTCCATAACCGTTATTGGCTTTTCAATTCATTTTTGTTTTCTGGAGGATGCCCATCTTTCCTTTGCTGCAGAGATTGACTGATAAAAGCAGAATCAAGGGAATAAGTCCTGCGGTCTGTTTTTTTAATGGTGGTGGTGTTTTGCTTGGATCTGCGGCTTCAGATGAGTGCCATAAAATTCAATTGGTCTTTGAAATTAATGAGTGGTCTATAAAGACATCCTTCTCTCTTCCCCTTGACTAAAAGAGGAAGGGATATATTCCTGCTAGTTTGACAGGGAAGAAAGATTTCAGTGCCAAGGTTTCCTTACCTTAGTTAAGGAAAGCAGGCTACCAAGCTATGATGTTTGATTTTTAGTCCCGTGTCTAAGCTATGAACCTGTCTGAAGATAGAGGTAAGAAAAAAATCCTTCTGTGGTAGTATTGTCACAAAAAGTAGATCCAGTGTCTTAATAAACTCTGAATGGGCATGGTGATAAATTTCCGCACATGCGGTGCTCTGACCACCTTTGAAACAGCAAAGTGCTGTTGTGTTTCAGTTTAGCTGAATAGCTTATAATGTATTTATTGCTTAAGAAAGCTCTTCCTGTTTCACATTTAAATTCAAATTACTATTAAAATACATGTTTAATAATTGAAGTTATTACATAAATTTGAAGTTATTACATTTAATCATCCAGATTGTTACAGTATGACACCTCTTCGTACCCCAAAGTTCTGAACATTAGGAAGGAATTTTTCACAGAAAGTGTGGTCAGACACTGGAATAGGCTGCCCAGGGAGGTGGTTGAGTCCCCATCCCTGAATGTGTTTAAGAGTCATTTAGATGTGGTGTTGGGGGATATGATGTAGGGGAGAACTTTGTAGAGTAGGGCTGAATGGTTGGACTCGATGATCCCAAGAGTCTCTTCCAACCTGATTGATTCTATGATTCTTTCCCTATAACTACAAATATATTTTCTCAGCAGATCTTGTTTCTAAGGTCAGTAGTTGCAACACACCATTTGAAAGAATTCCTGAATGCCAGACGTGAAACATTTTCTGGAAACAATCTAGTAATAAGTAGTATGACCTCAGCAAGAAAATTTGTTCTGTGGGTGTTGAAGAACATCACATCATTAGTATTAAATCGCCATGTAGCTGAATACTTGTCATATACAATCTTGTTTAAATACTGTTGTTCCTGTCTTCTCACAGAGCTTACTGTGTTTTATTTTTACCTGTGAATCAGTTAAAAGAGTTCCAAAGGATGTAGTGAGTTTATAGTCACCTATCAAAAGCACCATTGTTGAACTGTAATCTTGATTCATGCTTGATTTGAGATCTGCTATTAGCAGAGAGCTACCCATCTCAGTTTCACTCTTTACACAAAGACAACATACATCTTAAATTCCTCCTGCAATGATAGCTGACTTCTGTCACGTAGATTAGTAGGTTCCCTTTCCCAACTGTATCAAGGAAATAAAAATTTACTTGCTCATTAGACATGAAAAAGCATTGACCTTTACTTTAAATAAAGCTTAAGTTTACCTTGTCTTCAAATTTACTTCTGTTTTATAGAGAGAATATTTTGCATTATTGTGTGCCTTTTCACAAATTAAGATAAGTGCATAATGACAAAAAAACCCCTCTAAATGACTCTCCTGTTTATTGTTAATTAAGGTGCATTCTGGTAGGGTTCAAGTATGATTTTTTAACCATATTAACATCACTTAAAGTGAGCTCTATTTACACATTCACAGAACCTTACTTCTAATTTTTCCTGTGAGAAAATATTATGGTCATGGATAACCAAGTCCATATCCATGATTTACTCATCTCATAGGGAAGTCAGTCAGGCCAATGGAGATAAAAAGATTCCATTTACAAGTAAATAATCACAGCTTCTTACTATGGAGAGAATTGTTTTATGTGGACTGCCTATATGTACACTCCTTCCCTTCAGGTTGGAGTGCTTCCCTAACTAGCCCTAATTCCAGAATTCACGCTGTTCTACAGATACTTCTAAAAAGTTGATGGTTAGAATCTGTCAAGAAAACCCAAACCCACTCCTTTATTTTTCTCTTGAGTCTTAGCATTTTGAGATTTTAAAGACTACAAGCAGCATAATATTTTTACTGGTAACTGTTCGCAGGTTTGATTGTTTTCAAATGAGCTTATTCTGCAGCACAGAAAGGGTAGAAATGTCATGTCTGCAAATACCATACTAGGGTAGGATTCCCATTCACCTGTGTGAAAGGCAGGTAAAAAATTATCCTGAGGAACTCTGAAGCTATAGCGAAAGGGGTGATTTACAGCTTATGTGGGATAAACATTGAAATACAAATCATTTAAAAGGAAATCCTTCCTCCATTACCCTGTCTTACCTTTGCAGTTTTTTCACTTGTTCTTCTGAAAACAGGGAATAATTATTCTGGATTAATAGGTGTTGTAGTTTAATATTTTAACCACAGATAAATATCTCTCTGTTAATTGACATTAGAACCAACTTATGTACTTGCTGAAAGCAAGCAAGTACACCAAAAGTTTGTGCACGTTTTTGTTAATAAATTGCAAGCTTACTTTGATTTCGATGAAATACCTGTAAACAGAACATTAGAAATGAATGCAGAAAATTGAATTATGCCATTTGATTTCTACTGAAGTAGTACTAGCCATCTCTGTAATAAGAAAGAATGGTCTTGTCATTATTTTCTTCTTGTTCTAGTAACAGTTCTGTAATACTTAGCCATTCTGAATTTTGGACCCCTGTCTCATCCACTCTAAGAAATAAAAGGGACCATTAAATACAAACTTACGTAGAGCCAAGTAGCCACTTTGTAAATAAAACTTCATTGTTCATTCAGAGTAATACTGTACTTCGTATGCAGCATACCAGTTTGAAGGTAGATGTGAATGCTAACCTTTTAAAAGTATTTGATGTAAAAAGGAGCTATTTATATCAGTACTTGGATATATACATCCCATTTTGAGTCAATTTAATTTCTGAAACCTTTAGAACAGTAACGTTTATTCAAGTAGGATCTTGTTAGCTCGTATTTACTAAACTTGAATTTTTACATAAACAGCTTACAGTTCTATAGTTTTCCATTGATTTAATTTTAAACAATTAAAGTATGATTTAACTAGAGAAAATATTTTTCATGCACTTTTTTTATTTCGTATTTGACTAGCAGAGCTACTGTAATTAGTAGCCAGCTTTTTATTTTTTTAACTTTCAGGTGAATTTAGAACAATGCCATAATTTAAGTAATTTCATAAAGAAAGGCTTTTTTTTTTTTGGAAGTAGATAATACAACCTGTGCAGTTTGAGTAACATCCATGAATTGTCAGAGTTCAGACAGTTTACCTGCTTACTTGCAATCTGACCTTACAGAATTACAGGTCATGGCAAGTTAGGTTTTTTTACCTTTATTTACCCTTGTTTGAGTTTGTATTTCAAATACTGTGCTTAGTTCTGAGCTGGTTATTACAGGAGTGGAGAGATGGAAGCAGGGAAAACGAGGCATGTGAACTCCGCCAGAAAGTGTTGGAACAAAGCACCTTTAGGTGTCCTCTGTAACAGAGAGTTGTGATTCCTTTGTGATTCTGGTTGTTCATAAGCTTTTTTCTGGTTTCTTGAACAATGTAACCCATAATAGTGCATAGCTTCAATTTAGGATGCTATCTAGGTTATTTGTAAAATGGTGGTTTTCTCTCTCTTGACTCATTAGAATCAGTCTTTGATGTCTGGACCATGTTGGTTGCTCATAGAGCTACTGAGTTCAATTAGCACACAAAAGTTTTCATCCTCTGATGTTTCTAATCGCTGATTTTCAAGGGAAAACGTTTGCTGTTTCTTAGTGCATTGTCTTTATACTTCTACTGTTTTTACCAAGTGAGATAATTCTTTTTTTCATGTATTTTCTACCTGTTGCATTCTAAGAAGGAAGTTCCAGCATGGAATTTCATTAGACTATTCCAGTTTTCATGCCACATTAATTAGTACACTGAATAAGCATAGATGTAAAAAACAGTACATAAAACTAAAGTTAACATTTTAGGGCAAAATGTTAATTTTATTTGCTTTGCTTTTAGCTAGTTCCTTACACTATGCACTTTCCAGTCCTTCTACTAACCCCCATCTTCTCCAGTATAATATCATGTTTTGCCTTACCAAATGGTATTGAAGTCTAGCCAAGTTATAAATGCTATAGCATTTATTTACCAAACAAAAGTATCTGACTACTCTGACACAATATACCTGTAGTTCCTATACACATACTTACAGATAAACCTATAGGACACTTTATTTCATTTTTTGTCTCCTTTAGTTCCTGAAAATATCTTGACTCTTACTGAAGGGTACACGTGTTCAGATTGCCTTACTTAGTCCAAATCCACTATATTTTTATATATATATATATTGCGTTTGCTGTTCTGTCTTCACAAAGTGCTGCTTCCTGACTTGTTAGCAACAATTGTTTAACTCTTCTTGTCGTATAATTGAGGCAGCATTTCTTTCAGAATCCTGCAGTCTGTTCTGATGTTCCTGACTAAAGGAGTCTTTTGGAATTAGAAGTTTGATTGATTTATATTTATTTCTATTTTTTCCCCTTTAATCAAGTTAGAGCTTTCTCCTGAAAACCAGCATATTAGCCAAAGGGTGCACCCAAAAGACTAAAATACCTTTAGGTTCTATCCCATCTTTCTTGTGCTGACCACGGATGACCTCTCACTACCTCTTCTTTTGTTCTATATTTCACATAAGTGGCTGGGGCAAATATTTTCTTTAATTTTTTTTTTCTCCTTTCCAAGACCTGACTTGACTTGACTTCTTATATTATTCTTTCTATTATAGTTTCTGACCTCCAAGGCAGAGCTTCCTTTTCTGATCTTTTTTGTTTTCTTTGAAGGCTTCTTTTCCTTCCAAATATCTCTTGTGACATAAGTATTCCTGCTGATTTTTTAACTTTTCCTATTACAATCCTTTTTGTGGGTGTAACCTTCAGGTGCCACTTGAGCATGACAGTAGTATCCCATACGTCCCACCTCATATCTGCGCATCCCAGGAAACTGAAGAGCATTTCAGATAATATGGAGGTCAACCCCAGCTGAAATTGCCACTTGGCCTCTCTTCCCTCAGGGTCACCCGTGTAGGCATCAACACTTGAGGTTCCTTATATTGACTGGGATCTCTCCCTGCCTCCACTGTGCTTTAACCACTAGCACTTAACAGCCCTGGCTGTTATTACAGGAGAAAGAGTGAAATTCAGCAAATTGTTCAAATCTCATGGGCGACTGCATTACAGACAATTGGTTATTAGCAACATATAAATGATGTTACTGTTTAATTTTAAGTGTTTCTGTGGTGGCACATAGCTAACTTTTGTGTGCGTTAACTTTTCCGGACTAGTTAGTAGGCAGCTTCGCTCACTTACATTGCTGTCGCGTGTTCTCCGTTCTCCTGGCAGGTCCTCATGCAATTAGAAATGAGGCAAAACCGTAATTGCTAATTTGTTAAAACACAAACTTAAAGTTGGCACTCCTGACAGTCTTCATTTTCTGAGGTGGCATAGCTTTAAGTATAAAACAGAATTTTCCAGATAACTATAGTTCGTGAGATTTTTTGTGGTGAGTGACTGATTGCTTTGAAGGTAAATTTCAGATTAAGTCTGTCAACAATGATAAATTGCTCATTGTTCATAGCAGTCTACCAGTCAGGTTAAGCTAATGCAACTACAACAAGCTGCAATTTTTAAGAATACCAGTGGAGAGTTTTGCAGATTATTTTACATTGTGCCAAAGTCCTGTCAGGATGGATTCCAATTTAGTTTTTCCAAAATAGTTAATAAAACCAAAATCCGTGCAAGTTTTAACCAACAGAATATTCTAAAATGTAAAGTTTATATTGTTTTTAGTTCATTAGCTAGATGTACCTTTAAAGTATATGGTTGGTTTGTACATTTCCTGATTACTTAGAATATATGCTGCAAAATGCTTACCTGAATATATAAGCAGTGTACAAAAAGTCTATTTAAATGTGTGCCTTTATCAATTTGCTTTCACATCATTAACTTTACGAAAATTAAGAAATTATGTCCACTTTGGCTCTTCTGTTTAATAATAAAAATCTTTCTGTCTTAAAAGTAATGCATATCTTTTATGTTAGTTTGCACACAGTCAAAACATTCTTATAGCATATATATATGTATATTTGTGTGTGTGTGTTTTAATTAACTATTTTTAAGGAACCAGTAAGAGCAAGGCAGCAAAGAAATGTCTGCGTCAGCTGAATATGGTATTTTACCCCTGCAGAAAAGGAATGTAAAGCCTTTTATGGCTACCTAAGGATATTTATAAATTGTAGGACCTCCCTCTTTATCTCATCATTCTTGCTACCTTCAGATCTCTCACGAGTCAGGGTTCAGCTGAGTCAGAAGGTATGTTAAATGAGAGGCTACTAAAGCTATCTGTTTCAACAGGCAACAGAAAGGAGAAAACCCTTTCTTCTTTATTTACTTCTTGATTGTCACTGTTCTCCCACATACATTTTCTTACCTTTCTGATAAGCATCTTTGGTAAGTAAGAGACATGGATTGAGATTTTGTTGTTAAAACAGGCTTTATCAGTAGTGCTGTGCACAATGATAGGACCGTTTCTGTTTCTTGGGAAGAGGCAGTCATTTGTAGGAGCTCTAGAAAACTGCAGAATTTCTATAAAATTGTATTTCATAAATGATAGCATAATCTTTAGTCCTAGATATTTCTTGCTTTACAAAAGGCTGTCTCTTTTTGCTATCTGTATAGAAATTTTTATTTCAAACGCTCAAGTGACAAAAGTGTTTTGATACAAACTGTGCTTAAGACAGTAGGATTGCCCTCACCGGGCTTTGCTTATCTGTTGTTTCTCGTCGTAGTTTTGTCATCTCTTCTCATGGGTTTTAAAAAGTTAGGCTTCCTAAAGCATGGTTCCATCATACTAGGTGTGAATTCTGAGTTAAGTATTTCTTCCAGGTTTAATACATTACTGTGTGCATTTAATAATTTTGACGTTCTGTCACAGAAAGCAGTAACTCAATAACAAATGCTGAATCTTGAGTGTGTCAGTCATGCATCACTAAATTTAGCGCATACTCTGAACCCATCTAAGGATTTTCTGCTTGCTGGAATTGACAGGTAGCCCTGATTTTTTGATGTCACAATTTCTGAAAAATAATACTTCCCTCAGAAAAAGTTGAGAAATATTAAAGAAATATGAAAAGAAATATTAGAAGTGGCATTCCCTGAGTAACTATATCCTGGGGACTGTGTACATGCCAAGAGCAGAATGCAGTCAATATTTACTTCTCTTGTTGGATTCCTGACAAATTTGTTCAGTTCTGTTCCCTATTAAGTTGTACGTTAGAATAATCCCATATTAGAGTACTCTCAATTTTCCTTAGAGAATATATTCTCCTCATCTTTTTCTTTCTCTTTTTTTTTTTTTCCTTTGTGAAATCCCCATTCTACTGCTCCCTCGTAACATTTGATTAAAAAAAAAAAACATTTTCAGGTCAATTCAAAGATGTCTGGTAAATGGTTTCTTTATCCATCTTATGTAAGTATGTATTTATGCACACATACAAAATGTATTTCTTCAGCGCAAATCATATTTTTCCTCTTAAGGAGCCTGTGCCCTTTTCTTTGTTCTTTTTAGGAATTCTTTTGTACCTTCCAATCTCCAGTTCATTTGCTTTTAATGTGTTGTAGTACCTGTAGGTCTATAGAATTGCAGCCATAGTTCACTGTTCCAGTATCCGTAAGGTTTTTCCTGTCCCCAAATCTGTCAATGGGACTTAATACATTGCTTCAGTTAAAGCTTTCTATCTTTAATTGAAGACCATAAGCTAAAATAAAATTAGAAATAGTATCTTTACTGACGGAGAATAAAAATAAGTATGTACTTACTTTTTTAGTACCATTTTTACTGATTACTGCTTACACTTCTACTTTACTTTCTGTTTTTATACTTAACTGCTATTACAATTTTGAGACAGCAAGTTGTAACTGAAAATACTAAATGTGAGAGAATATACATGAAAGCATACTTGCATTGAATATGGTAGACAATGCAAGAAACATGGAAGAAGGAGTAAACAGAAAAATAAATTAATTTATAAGCCTGATAATGTATTTCTCTTGGAATCATTATTGTATTGTGTTGCTTTGGCTAAAGAGCAGAGGACGCTTCAGCTGTGCAAACCACAAAACCATTTGCCTGCCTTTCCTAAATTTCATGGTACATCAGTTGTCATCTTGCTTTTTATTGCTGCAGGGTTGGCCTCTTGCTAACACAGTCTATTACCCTGGTTCTGTATAGTTTCCATCCACACCTGCTATTATATATTTTGTGGATTCAGCCTGTCAAGTCATTTCTGCAGAAAGCACCTCCATTGAAAAGAGAGGAAAGATAGCGTGTGGCCACAGCTTCTCTGATCAGTGCTAAAGGCATCTGCTAGTTTCGCTGTCTCTTCGTCTGATGGTGTAAACCAGTAAAGGCCCACAAATCTTGTTGGTCCACACCGTATAGTATAATGCATGATAAGTTGTACTCGGCATCAAAGCAGGGGGGTGGCACGGGCGACACTGTGTCGCTTGTTGGTGTAGCCAAATGATGTGCCATCGTTTTGCAAAGAACAGTTTTTGAAAAATCTTCCTAGCAGTAAGGTTTAGGGGTCCTTGTTGAATATTCAGTATGGCCAGCTCTGAGAAAATTATTTCTTTAGGGTCTCAGGTTGGCTTTAGTTGATTTTGTTTCTTTTAAAGCCCTGTTCCAAACAGTTTTCTGTGGAGTTTCTTCTGATTTTTGTATCAGTTAGCCTCCTGAAATAAATTAAAACCTTGAATTCACTCCAAGGCTACTTGTTATATTTAATAAGTTACGTTTTATGTCCTTGGACAGAGAAAGGGAAAATTTTGACCAAAATATATATCCAGTCCTCTTTGTACTCATAAAAGCATCTTGACATCCTATTATACATTACAGTATTCAGCATATATGTGAATAATTTTTTAATGTCTTAAAAATGTTTTAATTATTTATTAGTTTATGCTGTAATTTCCATACTGCAGTTTCTTATTAAGTATAACACATTAAATATTTTTAACATGTAAACATTAGCATATTTTCCTCACATTTGTATTCTTCTAATGCAAATGCCCCATGAAAGACTATTCATTAAAAAAATCAACTATTACTTATTTTCTTTATGAGTTTGGTATAAATTAATCTGCAATAATGAGGGAACAGATCTAACCTTATTCGGAAATGATTAGATTTTGGGAAACAGGATATAGGGAAATGTTAAACAATGTGACTTAAAAATTCATCCACTATTTCAAGGGAGTTTCGTTGGTATTTAAGTGTTCTTATCCAGCTCTTACTTTTACCTCTCAGTTGTTATTTTACTTGTCTTGAAACAGTACAGGGATGTTATTTTGATAATGAAAAGCTGTTAGGCATCACGTTAACTTTTACGTGTTCTATCCCTGTCCATGTGATTTGCTTCCTTGTGAGTCTTTTTGCACAGCTTAACGTGCACATGATCAAAATGAAGGAACCATAATAAATGGGCATTGAATAAATGTGTTCAAGATAAGAATTTTTATTTGAGTTTAAACTTGTTCTGTTTCCTGTTTTCCTTTGTTCCCAGGAGAATAGGCTTTGTTTTAATACAAGGGTTGGTAATGTCAGAACTCTTAGAGACTTGCCGTTTTTTAGTTCCTAGTTTTACCAGAGTTTTGCATCACATGCCCAGCATAAACTGAATTATTTCATTGTTCTAATAGTTGCACAACATAAAGCTCTGAAAGCCCTGTAAAGGTATCAATAACTGTTTTACTTTTCATGCACAGTGCTCTCTGATATTTATTTTAAATAATTACATAATTATTTTAATATCTTTTTCTTTTACAGATTCCTTACAGCCTTTCCTGGAAGCCTGCAGTAATGAATCCTTCTTCCATAGTTGCTCTGTATTGCTTCGAAGTTCTAAGCTAGATATTCAGATTTTGGAAAAGCTCTGTTCTATACTGCAAAAACTCTCCAGAATAAAGTAATCCTTTACTACCGTTGCTCTGTTAGTTATTACTAGATCAGCAAACTTGGGGACCTTTGTCTTGCTCCTTTTTCAAAAAGTCTTCTCGCTCTACTACAGAAAATGCTGGACTCTGTAAGCAGTTAAATTTAAACTGTTTGTATCACAGATGTGTAAGACAAGATTCTCAATTTGCTTATAAATCTCGTTCAATTTACAGAATACAAACTAAAAAAAAAGCCCCAAGAACACACCAAAAACCTAGCATAAAGAGGAAATATCCCTTATGTGCGCAGACGACAAGAAAGCGCTTAGAAGAGAACCCTTCTTTTTTTTCCCTCTTGACCTTCAGTTTTACTGAGGTACTTGGTAGTAATCTCCCTTGAAAATTTAGCCTCATCTGTGACTTGCATCATCAGTGTTCATTTCCTTCAAAACCAAAATTTAAAGTCTTGGGCCATGTAAGGCCTTTGGCGATTGTTAATCTTTATAAAATATGTTCCCCTGGCTTATTGGCTATTAGTCAATTGTAACAAAGGTCTCATCAAATGAGTAATAATGTGTGACTGAGTTCCATTAGTGCAATGGGATTGATTCATTTACAAAAACAGGTATCTAAACTGAGCCATATTGTCCATTAGGCTTCAAGTTGTTTACAAAAATTAGGTTTTCATTTGACTTTATCCAGAACACAATTGGACTCCAGCAAAAACAACAGGTTTTCTGTAAAATAGTCTAATGTAAATCATAAATTACACTGGAAATATACTAAAATCAAAATTTGCTCAGAAGTCCTAATTTTTATTTTATTTTATTTATTGTTTCTGGAATCTTATTTCACATTACTGAAATCCTGCTGTAGCTTTTCCTTGAGCTTTCATTACAGTACATGTAATTACCACATACTTAAGTCAAATGGTACTTTTTGGTGATTTTTGCCAAGATTTTTCTCACTATGAATCAATAACCTTCTACTTATATGCAATATAGAAGACCTATATGAAACTCTCAATATAATGCACAGTTTTCTTTATAAAGAAAAATTTTCTGTGGAATCTTTAGTGTTTAAATGACACTTCTCAATTTTCAATTGACTGTTGTTTTATGTAAAATCTTTTGCAGAAGCAATAAGAAGATGTTTGAATTGTTTGCTCTTCACCAAACAATCCAGGAACTACATAGGACTACAGATCCAGATCATGCTTTCCTCTGTATCAACCTTAATTCAATTCTGTTGAATTTGGGATTATCAAGGACTAACTCTCTTACCTCCAGTCTAAGTGGGTGTCACTAACATTATCTTTCAATATAATTGTTTGTATAATTTATACCAATTGCCTATGTTACTTGAAATTTGGATATTTTTTTTACTGTTTTTTATAAATTAATTAAGCAGAATCTCTGTATTGTATAAATTACTCTGTATCATGTGGAGTCTCACTGATATTTCCCTCATTCATAAACAGGAAAATAAAAAATTGTGTAATATGTTAAATGTCTTTCTTTGATACTTTTAACACAAGTGAAATAATGCTGCTTTTCTGAATGACTCATGCCATCTAAGGAATTGGATCCCTTGAGTAAGCAGACCAGAAATACCAACCTTTCCAAATAGGTATGAATCTTGGAGACCTTTGACTTCTACGAGAGTTTTATGAATTCATTAGTTTAGTTTATGGTTGATAAGTAACAGACAGGTATCTTGTGAAATTATCTTTTGAGTTCATTACAGTTTTAATGATTAAAACCAGATTTTGATTTAACATAACTAGATGTGTTGAATCAGAATTCTTTTGTTATTTTGATTTCAGAATGTGTTAATGTTTATTTGATCTTTTCCTGTATTTATGTAACATTTAGTATTTTATCCTGCTTTGTATGAATTTCTGGTGTAAGTTTGGGTTGCAGTATCTCTAGAAATGTAAATAAAAACATTTCTTAAGATGCCTGGCTATAGTAATCCCTAATGTAAAATTATTATATTATATGGTTTCTGCTGCATTTTATAAGAATTTGCAATACGATCCACGTTTTGACTTTTAGTAGTCGTATTTCTTTTCTAAGTATGATGAATATATTTTTTGTCTGTCAGCTCAGCGTTCAGAAGTTCTTACACAGGGGAAATAGGATACTTTTTAAAAATTGGACTTAGACTTCCATTTCTGATTTTTACTCAAGCTCTCTAATTGTAAAATTAAAACTGCAGTTAAAATTTAAATATCTGCTGTACGTTAGTCTCTGGCTAACACTGGCGGTCAGTGTAAACTTCAGAGAGGTTTACTTCTCATTTTCACCCCTTTTTTTCTTGGTTTTCCTTTGTATTTTTTACCAGAAGTCTTTGAACTGAGGCTTTGAAGTTGAATTCTAACTGCAAATATTTTTCTAGCAATTTGACTTAACTTTCTGACAAGCTTTCCTGTGAGAGGAATCTGCACCAGATTTGGCACCAAGCATGTCTGGAAGAGAAAGCAAGCAGTCTGCATTCTTTGGGCAGGAAACCAATTCTAGGTAGTTTTTAAGTAAAACTAATCATAGCTTAAAGCTCTTACTGCCAATGGATTGTGTTTTGGAATAACTGTTTCTTCATCTGTAGTTTTGGTTTGCTGTCACATTTTCCAGCAGTGCAAAAGCTTGCATATACCTTGGCTGAAGACAAAATCCTCTTATTTAGGAAGTGTGTCCTCATGTGCTTCTCCACGCGCTTGGTCCTTAAAAATACTAGAAAATTAATATCCAAAATAAGGGTGTAGAAAGCTTTTAGGTTTCCTATATCCACAGGAAAATTGACGGCTCTTGGCTTTCAGCCTCCACCACTGTTATTTGGTAGATTAAAGATTAACAGTCTTCCTCGTAGTATCAATTTATCACAACAAGTTCATCTAATAATGGCAAAGGTAGTAGGGTAAAAAAGGTGCATAGAGTAAGGTGTTACTTTTACAATTGTCCCTTGTGGTTTATATGCAGCAGTGTTTACAGTCTGAAAAGATGAATCACAGTTAATTTCAAGTTTTGATTATCTAGAATGATAAAGAATGTTAAAATGCAGAAAAAAGGGCTTTTTTATCTGTTAAAAATGAATGTAATTAAATTGATTGATGAACTGAGGGTAAGACTAACGATTTTGATCTTAGGTAAATTTTAACTGAGTTGTGAATAAAAATACAAGATCTTTTGAAGTCACATTTATATTACAGTAAACTTAAAAATTATCAGAAATATATGAATTATGCAAATGAATATGAAGTGTTTTCTGAAGAATAGATACTAATATAAATAAAAAAAGCTATAGCAAAGTTCCAAAATGTGCATGTGTTTTTTGGCTCAAGATACCAATTCTTGGGTAAAAAAGGAAAGTCAAAAATACACTCTAGAAGAATCATATGGAGGCTACACTTGCAATTGCAGAAGTGAATTTTTTTTTAAGCCAGTTTTTGATGGACACCTTCTACCAGTTCCTCGGTACATTGTCATAAAACTGTTTTGGTGAAGATCTTTAAAGAATGTAAACCATGGCATGTTGGTTTTTTTTTTTTCCAAATTTATTACTAATCAATAAACTAGTAAAACAATGCTGAATTTGGAATTGATTTTACTTGCCACCAGATTTTCAGTTTGCATCTGAGTGCAACTTTAAACAGGACTATAAATACAAGTGAAAAGATTGTCTTGCAACAATCTGATTTCAGGTCAGAGACTCCAAGGAAACTAAAATGTCAGTCTACCAAATATGGAACTAAAATTATCCGAAATAATAAACTGAAATGGAAATTTTAGTTACGTTATTTCCAATTTGTAGTTGATTACCCCAGAGTAACTAACATCTAATAATGATGTCTATGTTAGAAGCACATAGCACAGATAACCTAGCTTCCCTGTGTCATTAACAGGCAGAAGTAGGTGTCAGAATAAATATTGTACCAAAATCCCAGGTGTTTCTGTATTTCTGCTTCTAAATATTTGGTATATCGAATTTTTGTACACACCTGCTTGTTACACTGTCTTGAACATCAAAACTTGTGGGCCAGCCCAACCCGATTGTCCCCACCAGGTCTGTCTCATGACCTTGCTCAAACGTCCCCATCCTGTTCCGATCCATCATGTCCCTGACTATCATTCCCTTGAGTGACCTTCCCAGCCTCTGTGGAGAAGGGGAACAGAGGAAGTTGGTTGCATTTCCCTGATGGTTTTTGTGGAGTTGGGTTGGGTTTGGTTTTGGGTTGGGAAGGATAGACTGCTGTTGAGCTGGCCACAGTTTGGGCATCTCTTTATATAGCCTTGCCTTCTCAGATGGAATCTAGAATTTCCTGGGACTTTCCTGCTTTTGCAGCGTTTGGGTACTACAACATGAATAAGAATTACAGCTACTTTATCCTTCTCTCAGAAGACTATCTACCTACAACAAAAGACATTTGAAAAAGGTAACTCCAGCTATTTCCCATGGTTCCTGATCCCCTAAGGAAACAGGGGTTTCATGTGACCACCGTCTGCACGCCTGAAAAGGCATATGCTGTTTTGAATGTGCCAGTCACCCCTGGCCAGATTTGGCAGCAGGCAGAAGAGTATTAATTTTCAACCTGGGTTTTTTTGAGAGAGAATTTGAGGAGAAGGGAGAGACGTTATAAATGCTTGCATTTAAAAGAAAGACGGGGACTTATGCTTTCTGGCAGCAGCCACCTGATCAGTCAGAATGTGTAGCTTCAAACTAGCTACAATCTGCCACGTCTTCTTGGAGTGTAGGTCTCCAGAAACGATGAACTGCATGAAACAAAGAAAGTTTCGGGTATTCTCAACCTGTCACTTTAAAGGAAAGTAAAGAATTTTATGTTGCTGGGTTTTGGAAGAGCTGTGAGAGTCCTCAGTGGGAAAGTCAACAAGAATATTGCATCTGCTTATGTTAGGATAGACTTCATCCCACAGAAGGCTACCAAACTTGAAATAATATTATTTTCTTATAGCCCATGTACCATAGAATTGTAATCGCTCTCGCTATTTATTGAAGGCTTCCTGTTGATAAATGAGCAGGACAATGTTTCAGACCAACAATCTACAAATTGCAGACTTTCCAGATTTGGCAAATCTGGAAGAAAGATTGTTTCCTCGGCAGCCGACAGTTGTATTTGCAGAAGCTGGGCAGGTCTAAATCAAATAGGCCAGCGTTTCCCAGCCTGCAGAGTTGTGCTCTGTTTCTTCGTATTTGTGACTTACACCAGCCGATCAAAGGTCTGTCTCTTAAAGTGGGATTTCACAGATATCTTCCCGCTCTCCTGAACATGACTGGCTTGCATCTTTTCTAATGTTACGTAATTGAATTTCATATATTATGGGGAAAATTTTCTTGTAGCAGAGAAATTAATCTGAAAGGTGAAAGTATGCTGAAGGCAACATATTTTTGAAGAACTTTTATTCATGATCAGCATCAGCGTCTAAAATATATGATTTAACTTAGCAGACCAGATTTAAAAGGGGCTGTAAGCAGAGCTCATAATTCAGAGCCATGACATTGGATCCTTTAATTATATACTGAATTTTTCACCCAAAACTTACACGGCTTCAGGGATTGATGGTCTGATAGAAAGCATTTGTCTTCAGGATAACATATTTAAATTGAGTCCAGAATGTCTGAAAATTTGATCTATGACACAATTTGGTAATCTTCCACTTTCCAAATTGTTAGAGGAACTGCAGTGGCAGTGTAGTGACCCCTTGTGCTCCTTTTAATGATATAATGCTCCCAAGTTCTTAAAATTCACAAAAAATATTGTAAACATAATCGTGCTGTGCAGTGTTGTGATCCTAACTTTGGCACCCCCCCAAGAAATGCTGTGATGGGCAAAGGCATCTTTATGTGTTACGTGTTATTTGGACAATCATAGTGGGCTGTATCAAAACCAGCACTGTCCATTGTCAAAAATAGATGCATTTGGGGCTGACAAAAGCCTTTAATGCCATCTTCTGACCATGGTTAGGAACATCCCAGTTTATTAGACTTTTGGTTTTCACGGAATTTTGAAAGCAAGTGTCTGGTTTATGTATGACTACCTGATTACTACTAGAAGAGAGAAATTTGAAGAAAACCACCTACTGTTTACTTGCTTATAGATATTTTTGTTGGGCGAATGGTCCTGTGTCAAAATTTAACAAGACATAACTCAGAAGAAATTCTGATCTTTAAAGTCACGCCGAGAAAATATCCCGAGAAAAAAGAGATCCGAAAAGCCATGTAGTTGGGTTTTGGTTTGTTTTGTTTCAAAAATAATTCTCTCTGTACCCATTAGTGAAGGATATTTAGACCAGTCCCAAGGTATGTCCCTCCGAACATACCACATCTGTCTCATCACTGCAGCTTAGTGGTCTGGTAGATGTACACAAGCAAGGGCTCTACCCTCAGTGGACAGAATGCTGCTAACAACAGTAGCTATGAAAGCTCAGCATAGGATAACATTCCCGTTAATAAGTTTACTTTAAGGACATCTTCAGCTCCATAAAATGGCACCCTCAGTGCAATTAGTTATGGAGAAAAGAAATTAAAATAATCTATCCACCTCACAGGGGAAAAAAAAAACAAACCTATCACGTGGTACAAGAGTTCCAGCAGGAGCATAGTATTCCACCCACACAGCAGCTTTTTGGAAAAGTAGTATGCCTTTGAAGAAGGTCAGAGATAACTAATGTTACCAGACCGGTTTTTGTCCTTCTGAAGAAATAGTATTCTAGTATGTAGATTCAAGAGCTATTTATGCAAGAAATGCAAATAAACAGAATTTCTCTGTTCCACGATCCTTCCCAAAACCTAGCAGTTTGATGTCCTCCTGGTTTGTCCTCCTCCACATTGAAGAGTGACTATGATTTTTATTTTTATTTTACAGCAGCCTTGCACACCAAGGCCAAATTCCAGAAACAGACTCCTAACTCTGCTTCCTTCCTGTTTCAGATGCCTTTCTACTAATCAGTCTTCGATGTTACCTCTTCATGATTTTTCATTTTTCATTTCCTTCTACATGGTGGATTAAATTGGAAAAATCATCATGTATTCCTGAACTGTCTTGCAATACTAATTAAACCCTATTACAAGCTAGTTTTTAAAGCAGCTTCTCTCACCAACTATAAAAAAACCCAATTTTTAAATTATTTTTTTCCCCTAGAAAGGTGATGGACAAATGAGATACCTGTGTGTGGCCTGTGTAAGAGGTAATTACTGATGTCTTTTGTAGCGGAGCATGCAAAGGCTTCTTAGTCTTCCATAATATAAGTATTCAGATGGTCTAGTTTCACAGAACAATGACAAAAAAGGAATCAGCATTTTTCTGTCCTTGGAGAGTGGTTGATAGTGATAAATTAATGCCTGAGGTAACAGGTGCTATGCCTTATAGATCATACCACAATAAATAATCAAAAGAGCTTATTTGAATGTGTCGAAATAGAATATATATGCAATATTTTGTGTCTAGTACTAGATATAGACAGACAGTACATTCTTACCCTGCTTATATTAATATATTTACTGTAATATACACCATGAAACCTATCAAATACATAATAAGGGCATGAGCTTTCTTTGCTTTTCATTATCATGGAGGAGTATAGAGGTTGTTTGCCGAAGAATGTCTTCTGCATGCAGGATTCATTGGCTTCCTCTGCGTCATGCTTTTCACCTGCTAGAGTAAGATTTTTTCCCACCCCTTAAATACACCCTTCTTATAACAAAGCAGGACTTCTAAATTCTATGAGGCTTTGAGGTCAATGGGGAGAAACTAAACTCCAACCCATACTGATGAGTATTTATGACATTATCTTTTTGTTCATGGATAATGGATTAATGATCCCAAATTACAGAATTTAGAGGCAGTCAGCTGTTGTTGCTCTATGCTGCAAAGCAGAGATCCATCCTTTTCAGCCTGCCTTACTTCTGTCATTTCTTTTTATTAATCTCATTGGACCAGGACCATCAGATATCAAACACTATGTAAAAGGCAGTTCCTGACTGCAACCTAAGATTACAGAAAGTCTAAAAAGTCCACCAAGTTTCTCTAAAGAAAAACTGGGATGATACTGGTCGGGCTAGGAAACTAGGATCAAGTATAAAGAGCCTTGCAAGGTAGTAACTGTTAATCTTTCCTGGGAAGACCTTTCCACAAAGTCACCCAAAAGGCTAGTAATAGAGTTGGGAATAGGTTTATCTGTAGACATACAGTTAAATGCTTTCTCTAATAGGGTCTGCTGATATAAAACAAAGGAGAAAATACTTAATGCTATTATTACAATGTCCATGACATGAGCTGTAGACGTCCTTGGAGCAAAACCTTGAGTTGACCACAGCTTTGTATGAATCCCGGAAGTCTTTTATTTTAAGTAAGCATTTCCAAGGACTTAAAGGGTCTTTTCAATTTGAAAGCTAGGTTTTATTGGAGTATAAAGAAGAATAATTATCTTTTAAGGAAAAAAAAAAAAAAGGCACACCAAAAAGGAAATAAAAGGTCTTGTTGATAATTTTCTCCCTGACCTGTACATTTCCTTAGGTTGTGGGTCTCAAATTTTACTCCAACTCTAATAACATTCTGTTTGCAGCAATTTCTGTGTTCCTCCTCTAACTCCCATAAACATTCATCTAATCTACATCATGAGTATTTGAGGCCTTGTCCTGTATCTGCCCCTTACTGGTGGTCACCCTTTCCCTGCTGTGCTGCAGAGTCTCTGCTTTCTCACTTTGCCTCCCAGCCTTTCCCACCTTGCCTTTTTGAAGCCCATTTTGCTGCTGGCATGCTCCTTTGCTCTGAAGGAAGGCACAATTTTTCCTGTGTCTAGAGGGAAAGCCTGAGACTGGTTGTGCCAATTACGACAAGGTAAAACAGTAGCTTTTCCACCCCTCTGTGAAAAGGCAGCCTTTTAAAGGAATATAATATTATAATGTTACTGTGGTATTTTTCTTTTTTT
>VXBJ01004347.1:398046-461369 GCA_013400055.1 Nycticryphes semicollaris | reverse complement strand
TTTAATCTCTAGGACGCACCTAGATTGTGTGGCAGTTGTTGTATGATGAGTAAGTCAACAAACTTCCAGCGATGATCAAAGGGAATCTGTAGCTGTGTAAAGACATTTTATGGGTTAGTCAAAATTACAGTACCTGAGCACATATGCTAATATAAGTAGCCAATTTTTCCCCTGTTCAGTCTTGTCTTTCAGCATCAGGCTAAAAAGCTCAGAAGAAGATAATTAGAGTTTGCAAAAGACGTGCTGTCGGGAGCTGAAGAAAAAATCTTTTCTTAAAGCAAAAATGTAAACTTGACTTTCCACACCAAAAGCTGGATTGATATTTTGCTCCAAAGGAGTCAATCTGTAGTTGATCAACTGTTTGCCAGAGAAGGAAAGAGACGCTTCTAAGCAAGGGTGATCTTCAGAATTTGAGTCATTAAAACGAATTTGGTTTAAGACTGTGTGGTAAGAAATTTGACTCAAAGTCACTGCAACACGTTAAAATCTTTAATGTTCTTACATGAGAATTTGAAAACTTCTGTTTAACCTCTTATTGCAAATTTCTTGTTATATTTAGGATAGCAGAGTTGATCATAACTTACCTCATAACTCTAACCTTATATAAGCCAAATTTGCTGTAATTTTTTTTGCTGTAATTTTATTACACAATGCCAAAGAAATTAACCTTCAGTACATCTTAAGCATTCATCTGATGCAATAATTCCTGAAAACATCTAACATTATTTATAAAGGTTTCATGTTCATCTTCATTCTGCATTTGCTGGCTACGGCTATTTCAGAGATATTACCGAGCTGAAATATAGTCACACTCCTGAAATTTATTGGTTACTTGGTAAGATTCAACTCACCTAACTTTTGACAACTGTAGAATAAATGCTTACATCAAAGCTTGTTACTCCAGGTTCTCTTTGTAATCCTCTTTGTAGTTTAGAGACACTATAACATATAGTTTGAGGATGCAGCTCATCTTGATTACTTTAGGTGTCTGCTTTAGCACAAGATGCACTGCAGGCACCTGTATTTGCACAGGTATGTCCTGCTGTGCTGAAAGCACTGCATACAAATGAAAAACTGGAGGAGAAAAAAAAAAAAGAAGGAAAAATTGAAACAAAGTCAGCATCCCACAGAAGCTCTCAGGTGGTCTACTTTTTATGTTTCTGTGTTTTGTTTCATTATTTTGCATAATGGAAAGACATTGGTATTTTATGCAGAGTTTGTGCTTTGTCAAGTTAAACCTAGGAAGTCAAAGTTCCTCCTTCGGGTGGCTACCCATAATCACATTAAATCAGAGGATGCTCAGGTCTTTCAGACTGCGACGTATTTAGGTGCAGCAAGGAGTGTGCTTCATGGTATGTTAACTCCTGCCCATGTAGAGCAGGGAGTAAAAAGACAGTAAAGCGAAACTCAGAACATCAGTTCCTCCCAACCATCTGGCAACCTCAAAGCTTTTGTTGCCGTTTCTGCAGCCTTTCTCTCCTTTAATCGTTGATGGAACGAGAACATATTCATCATGCTGAAACCAACAAATGAATCAGAATAAACAAAATCCCATACTGTTTTTAAAGTAGGATAGTGCTTCTTCCATTTCAAAAAAGTTTGGTCTGTATGAAATACTCTGAAAGTCTTAGCTTAGTCACCAGGGTCTGGAGGAAATGCGCCTCGGTGGTTTGCTTTTTTGTAGAAGCCAGCAGTTCTGCTGGCGGTCTCACCAACGGAGTCTAAGATTGGATAAACATAATTATCCTGTCATGCAGTGAAAGCTTCCTGTTAAGATCTCTGATAATGTGGTGTAGTACTGCTAATTTAGGAACGCAAAATGAAAACACGTTAATGAGAGAGTATTGCTACTGTGAGATTACTCACCAGTCTCACAGTCTGTACCAGCTCTCAGTAAGTATATAACAACTTGAAAGTTTCTCCAAGGAGTTGCTAGGAGTTTGGCATTTCCACAGTAACTGCAAGGTGAAATATTGAACCAAAACTATATTGACGAAGGAAGAATGGCTTCTGCTTCAAAGGTTGCTGAAGTGTGATGCAGAGAAGAAGTATCCTACGGGAATGCAAAGATTCCTTCATGTATGTTAGCTAGACACTCCCATACCGCAGGAATGTACCTACTAGCCCTTGGCTAACTCATTTAATTACAGCTTTATAAGACAATATATGATTTAATCAAAGAAATGGCTCATACAACTGTGTTTGACCTCTTTTATTAGCATATTTTCTGTTCATATTTTACAATATAATAAGTTATATATACAGCATTAAACAAAATTATTAGAAAGTAAGCTTCGGCAAGATCTACAAGAATTTTTTTCATTCCTGTACATCTTTTGTGTAACAATAAAAATACTGTATACTAAATAAAATAATGTTAAATAGTCTGTGTTCACATTGGCACTGTCAATTTCAAGACCCTAACTTTTCATGGCCCAATAAACATGAAAAAGAACCATAGAATTGTCTAGGTTGGAAGGGACCTTTAAAATCATCTAGTTCGACCACCAACATAACTCCAATAAGCAGATTCCTGTATCTTCTTTTAGAGAAATAAACGGTGCATACCATTAAATGACACAAGAAATATAGGAGGCAGACCACTGAATAACACTGTAGCTACAACCTGACACAAGAGAAATAGAACCTTCCCATTTTCTTTCTTTTTTTTTTTTTGTCTAAACTGCAAATACAGGGTCTTGAAAATCTTGTTGAATGTTGCTGATTTGTCAGCAGATCTAGGAATCTTATTAAAGCCTGCTGAAATCCATATGAATTTGTCATAGATTTCAAGACAGCAAGAATTTCACCCCTAAATTAAACATCAATTAGCTAGCTAAGTGTTCAAATAAATGCAGCTTGCTGCTTTGTTAAAAGAAAACTCAAAATTGTCATCAAATTTGGCATATGCAAATTAATTAAGAGTGTGTTATGATACAAAAGGTGGAAGAAGAATAATGAGAATAGGTTTTATGTTGCAGTATGTACTTCCTCTGCTACACAAATCAAGTGCTGAATAGATACTAAATATAGATATTAAAGGGTGATACTAAATGTTCTGCACAATTATTATACTATCATAGATAAGATCTAGTTACTAAGTGCTGGAATACTGGTTGTAAACTTCAGGGAAATAGTTAATATTTTTAATAGCATTTTGTTCAGTCACGCATTTTGGAATTAAAAGTATTGCTTTGTAACTGACATCTCAATTTAGTGGTTGCACTTGTTGAAATGTGTCATCACTCATTTTAGCTATAAACTAAGCAAATGGGTTAGGTAACAACTACTGATTTGTGGTCTGAATAAGTTTTAGAGAACTTTTAACCGTGAAAATCAGAGATTAGTTAAAAAGAAAAAAATAAGGTCAATTTTTGCTGTGTACAAACTCACAGTAATGCTTTACCTTACAGAGGAGTTGGGTTTCACCTGTGGATTACGTGCTCATGGTCCACACTTACAAGAGTATAGCATTTAAAAAGCACTTTTTCCTCTGCATTTCAAGTGTCTCTAAAGAAATCTACTCTTTCTGCTTTTAGTGTCAAATGTGCACCACTGTTGTTTGAAATTCCCCTGTATGGAGCAAGAGTGCATTTATGTGAATTATGTACAGCATTTTGAAGCACTTCAATCTGTAAATTATGTTGACTCTTTTATTAACATAGTTAATGTTAATGTGAGGACTGTGTATATACACCTATGCACTTACTTCTAGATTCCACAAAACCCATAGTAAGTATAGAAAATTGGACTGGTTACATATTAAATGCATTACAGTTGATAGAAATTTGCGTGCCTCGTGTATTAATTGATACTGTGGCTGTGGGACTGCTTTTTTTTTTTTTTTATTTTGACTGCAAAACCCTTGAACCGAGCCTTATGAAATAAGAATATTTTCAGAGAGCAATTCCATGGTTTTTCTTGAAGGCCAGGTAGGAAGGGGGTCAGGTCAGCAGGGTTATGTGCACATATACTCATACACAGACTGCAAAATGGATGTTTGCGTGTCCGCTTATTATCAGCAACTGTTAAACACGATCCTTTTGTTTAAGGACATGTCTCATACCAAGCTTCTTGGGAGATTTCTGCTCTCGTTTTGGTAGATGTGTAACTTCACTTTTTTTTCAGAAGTCAAAGAGACTTCCTGTTGGTTATCGGGAGCAATTATGTAGAACTGTCAATGGTCTTTTGTCCAAAATCTTTGACATGGTGCTTGCCGGAATCATGGTTCTTGCAGGTGATGTGGAAGCGTGGTCCCCAGCAGGCATGTCAGGATGTCCCTGCTGGCTCAGGAGCAGGCATTGCTTGTGCCCACTCCAGAATATCTGCACACAAGGACTCAACGGCATCCAGCCGCTCGATTTGCACCAGTTTGGTTAGCAGTTCTGGGATGCTGTAGCCTGCTGTGCTGATGCGATCGAAGAGCTGCATGCCATCTGTCATGCCACCTATCTCGTCTCTCTTCAGTCCAAAGCTTTCAGCAAGGTGACGCCACGTTTTCACTATGGCTTTTTCCGTGTTGTAGGTCGAGCTGAGCATTCGGCTGGTCTTCTCCAGGCAATCAAATGGCAGCTCCGTAGGGCTCAGACCTGCAAAGTGAGGTGTTGATTGTCAGATAGGTCTGTGCACATCTTGACTATCCAAGATATTTACTGAAGTACTACAGTGTATACTGTTAGTAATAAGTACAGCTGAAAACGTTAAGTGATAGTCCATGTCTAGTTCCAAATTTATTACTGTATATTACCAAATTAATTCTTCCTAGTGACAGTAGGGTACAATAATTAGGGTAAAAAGTTGTCTGGGAAAGAAGCATTAGATGGGTTGTATGAATTCCCATGGCACTGCCCCTTCCTTCAACAATTTACTAGCTGTTAGAAAGAGTATATAGCAACCATTTCCCTAGTGAGCAGCTCCATTAATACATCTCTGCACGTCAGGCACAGTGTTTCGCTCGAGAGACAGCTCTGACCCTTCCCCAAGTCTGTCACCAGCAGCTGCTGTAACATCTCTGTAATTGAAAGTTGCCCTTGTAGGAATGTGAGGAGTGAGGTGAAGCAACGATGCCAGATACTTGCAAGCATAAAAGTCACTGCAAGTGCTCAATTGTCATTACTATCACTGAGTCTCTAGAGAGGATTTAACATTCATCCTGTGGGGGAAAAGCTATTTTTTTCCTGCACATTTTTTCTAAGTATTCATGGTCACAGAATAGAGGAGAGAATCAACTACAACATTTTTTTCCAAAACCGGACTTTGGCTTCTGTAGTTTTCCTGCTTCATACTGAAGAGCAATAATTTGGTGGGAGATAGAGCTCCCTGAACCACAGAAATGTTAAAAGAACACACACACATATATGCACACAAAGCATACGTGTGTGTGGAGTAAATGCAGTCATGTCTTCTGTTCTGCAGGGAAATTAATTCTTGTCTCTTCTGTCAAAACAGTCCAAGTAGTCAAGTGCCAAAGAGGGTTAAAAACACTGAAAACACTGACTCACTTGGAGTCAGTTTTTGTCATGAGAAGACTCCGTTTTTTGTCATGAGAAGTGGGACAATATTTAGAGAAGCAACGTATGTCAAGACTTGTGTCTGAAATACAGTCCTGATCCTTCCCGCATCACAATTTCATATTTGGAACTAATTTCTATCTGTTACCCACAGGACTAAATAAATCAAACAGGTTTCCTGCAGATAGGGAATGGAAATGCTTCTCCACCATTTGGCCTGTGTGCATATCCCAACATGACCCTGCTCTCCATGGGAAGGGGGCTGTGCCCACAACTGGAGAGAAGCTGTGGTGTGCTCCAGCCCAAACCCACTCTGGACATCTCTGTGGTCAGGGCATCACAGTGCTTCCTGGCAAGCGAGTACAAATCTGCCTACAGAGTGTCTTTTCTGGATTGGGATTTTCTTCTTCCCCTAGGAAAGCAGCAGCCTTTCTTATCTTAGAGCCAGTGCTTGTGATCTAACTTTATGCTAATTTTTAATATAGGTGCAAGTTTTGTACACACTCACCTTCTGCAACGTCGCATACATTAGCATACACGTCAAGTATCTTTTTCCTTCGACTTTGAATCTAAAAGAGAAGATTTTTATTTCATTAATTTTTCAGTCATGGGAGTAAATAGTTAGCAGACAGCAGTAACAAACCTATGGGAGTTCCTCAATTCATGGCACCAGGGGTTATCACATAATACCCTCTCAGGTCCCTTTTGAAGACTCATAGAAAAGGACACAGCAATTATTCCATGGAGCATAAACCTATTTCTGATTTCAAAACCTATTTCTCATTTCACTTTCCATAGTTAGAGATCTTTCTTTCCATCTTCTAGCCTTTTTTTTTTTTTTTAATCAATTACTCTTCTGCTCCAAGTGTTTGTATATTGTATTTCTCTTTCAGACCAAACTCCTGACAATGAGGACAAATCCAATACCATGCACACAGGCAATTTATACAGGGATGTCTAGATAAGCCAGGACAGAACTGGTCACAGGGTATTAAATTCAGACAGAAATTGTCTTCTTCCAGTAATCTAAGAGGACTGTAGAAGAGAGAATATTCCTTTCTGTGATTTGACTTAGAACTGCTTAGTGAATTTTCTATTAACTGTACTAATTAACTGCATTTTCTTTCATCCTTCCTGGTTGAATCTGAAACATTTTGCAGATAGATTAAAAAAATATAAATTAGTGAAGCTTTGGACAGGGAAAATCTGAGGTCTGGGGTGCTCCAGTCATTTTTGACAAGAAAGAAACAGGGACTGAAAACCTGACATTTTCCAAGCTGAAAATGGACATTTTTATATAGTGTAATTTAGCAAAAATATTCTCAAGGTTTGGCTTTGGATTCAATGTGGAGTGAAAACAAATGTCAAAATGTCAGGAGTTCCCAGGGGCTGGAATTGTCATCCCTCTGCCAGCTCTCATTAGGACTGAGCTTTCTGAAAAGCTGTCTGTTTGCTAGGGCTCTAGCTTTACCTCCATAAATTTGCCACTTTTCACGGCAAACCAGGCTGGGGAAAAAAGCTGTGCTTTCAGTATGTTGTTTTGTGGAAAGGTTTTCCTCATTTTATTTGTGCTCTAAAGGGCAAGGCGCATCAATGCCTTGGATTAATAGACTTGCAGCTGCAGACCACAAAGTGGCTGCTCCACCTGAGCGCAGGCGCAGACACTGTGCAAGTGTGTTGAGTCACAGGGCAACGCAATGCAGACACTGCATGCCATTCATATATTGTTGGTATAATGTACATGTGCTTAATCAGTTGTCTTGCTCTTGTAGGCTGGGATTAGCTGCTTTAGAACCTTGTAAAGAGGAATTTTTCTTTTCATGGGATTTATTAAAACTCCTTCTAAGCAAACTATTGGATGTTTATTTTCATTCTTTCATTTTTAGGGCAAGGGGGGAAGCTAAATAATTCCAAGCCCACAAAAAATTATGCAGGATGCTCTTTTTCCCTGAGCCAGAAGATGGAGGATTTGTGAAAATTATGCTGAAAGCAAACAGGTGAAGTTGAGCCTGATGATCCTCAATGTGGTATCTCATTGCAGAATCGCTTTAGTTTTAATGAGGAAGGAGCAGACTTGGATAAAGAGCAGGCCTTTGATTTTCTTTACCCTCATCCAACAGCTACTTAATACTCTCTCCTGTACTAGAAGTTTTACTTAATCTCCAGCCTGAAGCAAATTACTGCTTTTGTAACTTCTGGCAACTGGCTTAATTGTGAAATCTAAGGTATGGAGCAGAGAATCCTGATGTAGTCTGCACTTTCACAGAATCATAGAACTGTTTGGGTTGGAAGGGACCTTAAAGACCATCGAGTTCCAACCCCCCTGCCATGGCCAGGGACACCTCCCACTACAGCAGGTTGCTCAAAGCCCCATCCAGCCTGGCCTCGAACACTTCCAGGGATGGGGCATCCACGACTTCTCTAGGCAACCTGTTCCAGTGCCTCACCACCCTCACAGGAAAGAATTTCTTCCTGTGTCTAATCTAAATCTCCCCTGTTTCAGTTTAAAACCATTACCCCTTGTCCTATCACTCCACTCCCTCATAAAGAGTCTCTCCCCATCCTGTAGGCCCCCTTTAGGTACTGGTGAAGTTTTCACTGAAAACCTTGCCTTCAGAATTGCCAGCAGGCTTCAGTCCATGAAGAACAGAAGTCTGGAAGAAATAGTTGGTGCTTTAGCTGTGCTTTCAAGCACTCTAAATCACTATGGAGAATATATGTACTATAAATGGTCTTCAGAAGGTGAGCCACTTCTTATTAAACATACTGATTTCACGCTCACCCAACTTGTATTATCCAATTTCAAGCCAGTGCATATAAAAGTATGATTAAGTTGGATATTTAGAGAAACCTCTAAAACTAGAATTTAAAAATTGGAGTTGTAAGATATTTTCAGATGCTCATAACTGTCTACAAGTAGAAAAACATTTCTCTTGTGTTGAGACCTTGTGTGTCTGGTCTCAGTTGAAAAATAAGCTCTTTTAGAAAGTTTGATCTGAACCATCCCAACAATTTAAAGCATAAAAAGATACATTTTCAAACCTTTTTATTCTTAAAAGCTATATGAAGTTTGCTATTAATGATGCAATTTTGTCCTATGTATTACCTAAAAATAATTTAGAAAATAATTTTTTAAGTACAAAAACCATAAAAAATATCTGAGCAGACACCTTCTTTTTAAGGATAGTTTTGTGTTAATGTAAGCTAAAAAATTCTATGGGTGAGGTGTGGCCTTCACTGTACCTTGAAATACTCCAAGTGAGATAAAATGCCCTGAGCAGTAGAAACTCAGCAGGAAGAAACAAAGGCTTTCCACAGCAAAACAAACAGTGGATTCACAGTGTCCTTCAGAGCACAGGAGTGACCTTCAAAGCACACGTGTGTTTTGGAATTATACACAACACCAGATATTATTGAAAAGTCTGCGCTATGGAAATACTGAGGATACTGGGTCAAGGTACTCAGACAGTCTGCTGTCGTATGAATCCAGCCACGCTGCTACATTACTTTTCTGTCTTGAATTTTCTGTGCTAACCGGAGCATTAGGGTTAGTTATATTACCATTAGCTACACTGGGGGGTTGCTGTTACTTGGTTGTTATTTCTTTAGACTATAAAATATAATACTCAAAAAGTGAAGTTATTACTCTTGTAGGACATTGAACAGTATACATGTTCATATATGTCACTATGCAAAAGAGATGATATAATAAATTTGTCTGGAGCAGCTCTTGTGAATTAGATTGGTCTGCACTATAATGGATTTTTGGGGTTTTGTATATTGTTTTCTTGAAAAAAAAAACAACACAGAAAAATCCTCACAATTTTTAAATCTCAAAATAGCCTTACCCCAGTTGATTTATTGCTTGTAGAAGATTTATCTCTGGCCAAATGTACTAAAGATAACAAGCATCTCTCTGGAGTCCCTTGCTTGTCAACTGCGGCTTCTTCATCACTATCCATACTGCGGCTTAAAAGTCGTTCATTCTCAGAAGATGCATCATTTTCACTGTAAAATGAAAGATACGGTTATCTTAGTGAAGCCTCTTGTGGGTCGATTCCAATCTATCTATCCCAGAGTAGTGGAATAAAAATGTTTTCCATGTTTTATAACGTCCTTCCTCTGAAATCCTGTGAATGTAACTGCACTCACCTGCCCAGGCTGTACGCGCAAAGCCCCCCAAGATACACAATCATGCATATCTTGCAAGAATCCTTTTACAGAGGGATTTTCCACTCAGGACAGAGTGTAGCCCACCTGAATCATGTTACCCAGCAAGGTTTGGCCACTAGGCAGACACAAGGTGAGGAAAACTATCCCCCCCCATGCCACTCAGATGATGCTACGGACAAGGAGTTTCCCTGTGCCCAGAGCAGGTACTTTTGCCCCTCCTGCCTGAAAGAGAAGAGGAACCTTACTAAGGGCACATATGTGAGAGAAACACTCAGGTCCCAGAAATGGAGCTCTCGGGACATGGAGACCTGAGAGGTGATGAACTGGACAGAGAAGGAGTAGGGAGGGCCTAGGTCTCTATTTGGTAACTTTTGTCATCCTCTCTCAGAAACTAGAGGGAAAATGCCTACTAAGACATCTAGTCTTTTCCCTGCTGCAACAAACTACCAACATACCCATCTAATTTGCTTCTCCTGTATTGCTCTGTATCAGGATGAATGGTAAATGTGTCCTCTCCCAGCTTCAGTCAAACTGGAAGATTGTTGATTTTTTACCCACCTTTTAACAGCCTTAGCTGGAGTTGCAGTAAGTTTTTCAAACTCTTCTTTCTCAGAGAATATCACAACGTTATCTGCAGATCAAAAAATAGAGAAATACTTAATGCAAACATAAATCTCTGCTATCTTTTTAATTGCTTTTTAATTGACATTCTGGAAGTACAAAATCTATTATACACAATTCTTTAGTAAACTGATGCAAATTTTATACAGTTCAAAGGAAAAACTGTAATGAAGAGAGATGCATTAAGAGTATATAAACCTAATGTTTTCTTGGACAGAAAAAGCAAAACTAAAGCAACTTATACCTTGCACTTCTTTCTTCTCTTCCTGTGTGTTAGCCTGAGCTTCAACATTCTTTACTGAGTGGCTCTTGCAACACGCTAGAATATAAAAATATTACACTAATTACTCTCAGAAGCTATCTAAAAACAGCATTTGCAGCTGAAATTTCATATGCTGAACTATTACCTTGAGCAGAAGGTTTTGTTTTCACAATGTAAAACATGATGATGAGGACAATGGCAATAGCCATTATGAATATGGTAGACATTGCAATTATAAGAGCTGTAGCCAGATGTCCTTGTCCTGAAAGATCTGCTGAAATAAGCAAACAAAAAAAATATTTTCATAAAGGAGCAACTCAGGACCAGAGAGTAGTTACCAGCTTGCAGTCTGCACTTGGATGCTTGGATTTTGCATACTCGCTTCGTTGATCTGAGTATCGCTTACTTGTTAAGCATTGAAAAAGTTAGTGTTATATCTTAAAGGCAAATGAATTAACAGCATTTTCAAATTTGTGATATTTATGCTGCAATAACCAACTAACAGTACTCATAAAAATATTTGATTACGTGATCCATCAGATACAAAGGTGTAGGAAATTACATTATCTGCTGATGATATAGGAAGCTATACGTAAGGAAGAGTGGCAACTTTCCTAACACTATTTTGTGAAACAACTCTAAAGAGAAAAAGTAACCACTACGAAACAACTGAGAGATAAAATGACTGTTGATAATACAGCTGCCTCAAAAGCTTTGCAGTAACAAAGATAACTCAATGCATATGTGGAAAGATTGATGTTTTTCTAACTAAGACATAGGTGCAGCATGGCTACAAGGTGAATTTAAAATAATTTATGTGAAAAGGTATTCAGAAGCAGAACCTGTATGCAAAAGACTAGAACCAAAAAGCCACAAAAGGATGCAAAAATATTACAAATATGCTAAAATGCATGAAAACTTTAATTTTTCTGAAAACATGATCTTCATGATGATGTTTCCAGACAATACGAGGAAGATCAGCGTTGTAGGCACCTTATTAACTCATCTTTCCTGTTGTGTCTTCCCAGGTTCACGTATTTTTAAAACTTAATAATCATGCCAGAGAACTGTTTACGTTAGCTCAATAACAGACTGGCCACAGTTGTGCAATAAATTATTTCCGCCAGTCTAAGCTAAGTTTTGCTGAGGCATAGTGCCATTTCTGTACGGCTGCAAATAATGAGCTAAATTTATTGCTAACATGACTGAGTACAGTTCAAATCAGTTTTAAGTCCATCTGACTAAAACTGTGATGCTGATTAACCAAGAAATAAAAATTAATTCTGGTTTTGTTTTGTTTTGTTTTGTTTTGTTTTTTTTTTTTAATAGCAGTTTTAGAAATCCGGAAATAGTGGCAATGAAATTCAGTTTAGTTGCACTTTATGGATGCTGTTTTCAAAACAGCTGCTAAATTAAGTCTGTGGATGCATTCTTACCTTTGTGAGCATGCTGGTAAGGCGAGAAAGTGCTTGTGCCAGAGGTACTTGGGAAAATGGCTGAAATGCCAGAGGTAGAGCCCGCACCTGAAATACAAAGAGAAATGCCATAACCTTCCACGGTTACTTTGTCTGGTCAAAGTGACAGCTTGGCCCAAGTGACCAGAACCTTTACTTAGCTTGACTGCACTTCTATCATGTTGAAAGTTGTGTTACAGAATACATTTTTTTGCATAAGCATCCAGAGGGGAGGGCAAGAAGTCAAAGCTCCTGAATGGTTCTGAAACCCAAGCATCTTCAGGCACACGAGGAGGTACAATGGTTATATTTAGATGCCCCTATCACAGATCATTCCTGGGTAGCAGAAAGTTTTTCTGACTGCTGTTTATAAACTGTTTACAACCCCCATTTCCTTATTTGCGACCCCAAGTCCCAGCTGGTAGATTTGGCAAACTAGTGCTTCTCACAAGCATGCTTCGCGGGCAGGATCATGGCTTAGTGGATGTGGTTTAGTGATGGTTTTAGCAGTGTTAGGTTGATGGTTGGACTCGATGATCTTAAAGGTCCCTTCCAACCTAGATAATTCTATGATTCTATGATGAAACTCTGATGGTATGCCAACTGTCGTGACCCCCCAGGAAAACCTAGGAAAGGTGACAAATAACACTGTTGAATGTTTTTCTGTCCCATGGAGCAGAAAACTCTCATAAAAGGGAAAATTAGATTTTCCTGCAATCTATCTGGGCAGTATGCTTCTTACAATTCCCCCTGTCAGTCCAAATCTATATTCTGGGGAGGGGGGAAAGTCCACAAAAAACAGTAAAATGAAGAATTTAAAGGAATGCTTCATGCTGGCAGAGGAGTTAGATTGTCCAATAGGAGTTTTCTTGTCTGAATTCTACAGTTAAGTTTAAAAGTTTATATTAATCATTCAGACGGTGTCATATACTGAGTTTCAAAGCAGTAAAACAGGTCATAAATTAACATATTTTGACGATACCAGACAATACTGGGTATTATTGGGAATAAGGCTGTTGATAGTAATGCTTTCATACGGGATGGTGTTGGCATAGCATTCCAAAACAGAATAAAAACATTAGTGTTGGGAGAAAATATTTTCTTCATTCTCAAATAAACTTTAATACCTCTGGTAAGCAGGTTATGCAACAGCTACTATCAGCAGACACTGAAAAACATCTTCTGGCTTGCAGGGGGTATGAAATCCCTCCTGCTTTGTATTAGCTGTCTATGGAAAAAGTCCAGTGATAATTAAATTCAACCAAACTAATGGCAAAATAAGATCCCACTTGTCTGGTAAGGTGCACGCAGCACATGGCTGCAGAAGCTAGTTTGGAAGCTAGAGTAGCTGTGAACTAACCGTGCCTACTATTCTTTTGACCTAGTAAATATTATGAGAAATTTAAATCCACCAGGTAAACTTGACAGGAAATTAAGTGGTCTGGAATGGTCTGATAAATGTTCCATGGTTAAGAACAAAGCAATATACATGTTTTTCAAATTAAGAGAAATGTTTTCTAAAAATTAAAAAAAAAGAAGTACTACCTACCTAACATAAAATGTGGCTGCATGTAGTGAATGAGAAATGTATGCTCTTAAAAGTGGCCACAAAATATGAGCTGCAGAGGTCTTTAAAAGACATTTTCTTTAACAATGGTAAAACTTCCTTCAAGCCTCATTTGTTGGACGGAAGCGGATTCATTTATTATAATTGTTTTGTTGGGTTTTTTTCCCCAAACTGAAGAAATGTTTTCATATACTAATTTGTTAATTGAGATGCTTTTCCTATTGTGTAAATGACAAGCAGATTACATAAGTCTTGCCTCCGGTCCCTTCTCTGTGACAAACTTCCTTCTAGGAAGAACTGGTTATGACCTCCAGAAACTGCAATATAGCAGAAGACCATCTAGTTTTCAGTAGATGAGGATGTCATCTGTTTGTACTGGAGACTAAAAGGCCATTTGTTAAATTTTCAGCAATTCTTCACAAAACTGAAGTGAATCACCCTTGGTCTTTACTCATCATGGCTGGAAAATGGAGGAAATGTAGTAAATGGCCAATGCTGTAGCCCAATACTCTCCTTTGTGTCCACAGCTACCCAGTTTACCCCAATCCTTGCAGTCCCCCTGGCAAATCCAGTTACACCCAACTGCAATTCTGCGTGGTCCTTGCAAGCTGCAACAAGTCAACAATAGCTTTCCTTACACTGCCTTTCAGTTAACACAGGCAAGCCATGCTCTGGCTGTGTGGAGTTTATCTAACAAGCTTCAGCTCGTCTCCTCCATAAGCAAGTCTTATCAAACTCCCCTCCTCCCCCCCCCCTTTCCCTTCATCTGAGATACGTATGCATTGAAGTATTTTCTGCCTAATCAATCTTTCAATCATTTGGTATTGTTAAACACCTGTTTTTCACCACATTTCTTTCCTTTTCAAGGAAGTTGAGCCTTCCAAGGTGGGAAGTCACGCAGCAGCACATGGCGCAGGAATGGTTGGGAGGAAGTCATCCATTCTTCATTCAGCACTATCGTCACGCTTCACCCAGCTCCACCCCACATCAGGATATGGCGTGTTGCCCACACTGTGCGCACACGCACGCACGCACACGTGGGGGCCTTTCCTGTGCACAAGAGTGAGCACCTTCAGCTCCCGAGCCTACGTGCAGAATTTTCTTTCAGATGCATGGGAATGGGACCGCTTGCTTTGTTCTGTACTGCCTGTTGTGGCAAAATCAAGGCTGATGCTAGAATGCAATGGCCTTTTACATATGCCTAGGTGGGAGTTAGTCATTATGCATATTTCAAGCCCATTATCAAATTTAATAATTTGGCATATTCATTATGAGCCAAGATGTTTCTTTAGATGTGGCTTAGAAGAAAGTGCCAATTCGTGCACCTGCACTACCAGAGGAACCAAAAAATGCCAGCTTCTGCACAAGTTCAGTTCATATTGTCTTTGTGTGAGCAAAAAGAACAGAACCCATAGCTGCAGCTTTTTCCCTGTTCAGCGCTACACCATGATTGCAACGCCAGTTCTTCCTGTGCACATCCAGTTTTGCATCACACTCACATAATTAATTCTGGTTCCAATATAGGCGACGCTTACATAATCTATAAAGACATAGGTATAGTTCAGGCAGAAACATCCTAAGGTGCTACAGCACAACATATGGAAATAACTCTATCTTAAGCACAAGAAAAGACTGATAGCTGTAATATAGCTGTGCAAAAAGGTGGTTTATATTGCTAGACACCTGTAAGTAATATTGTAGGAATGTGATAAAGACATTAGAAAAGAAATTTATCACTGAAGTTTGGTCAGCTTTTGCTTTGTAAATGTTTTTATTCAAAAATTGTAATTCAGTTGTAACTTTCTTGGAGTCTAAAACCAATTTCATGTTAAAAACATAGTTATTGTTTAAAAGAACAATTGAACTTGTATTCATATTTGAATGTTCGGGAGATTTCAGCTCAAAAGATAGCTTTAACTTAAATTGTCGAGCAGTCAGCCTGTTGTCCTCATGGTCATTAAATACTGGGGAATAAAATATTTTTTGTTTATTTGTTTCACAGAACCTTTCCACTTCACATAACAGGACTGTTACAGTTGTTCATGTGTCTCGAGACAGATTTACGAGAAGAAGTGATGAACACAACTACCAGATTCATTTGAGAGAGGAGGAGGAGGGTACAGGGAGGGGAGGTTTTACCAACATGCCCCTTTGCAAGTGTTTGTGAGTGAATAAAATCTGGTGCAGTAGGAAACCATATGTGCTCCTGACATATGTTGCTGTAGGTGTCAGCTTACTGGTCTGTGCAAAGGACTCCTGCTCATAGCTAGCAACAGCTTTTTTTAAAGTTTATTTAATACTTAATGAGATATTACAAAAACACCCAGAGTGTGTATACAACAGACTATCGAAGTGATCCTGAAATAAGAAGTGTCTTTGCGTAGATAGGAATCTATTTCTTGCCATTGAGTGCAGCTTGCTTTCTTCCTGCTGCATCCTGCTTCCTCACAGCCCTGGTCCATTTATGAATGGCAATGCACACTCGTTACTGCCAGCTGAGCTGCAAGTGACATCACTGAGACCGTTTTATGGGAGCAAAGTAAGATAAAGCACACAGGCAAATGAATAACTAGCAGCCCCGGAATATGAGATGAAAAATAAATTATAGTGAGTCGAAATTCAGTAAAGGTAGACAGGTTTATGCCGGACAAAGTAATTGAAAACTGGATTATAAGTAAACCTAGTCATAAATTAAGATATAGATATTTAGAAAGCAGAGGTCAGAATTTTCAAATTAATGTAAATCTATACTTAGGAACTTGCATGAAAGGCTTGGTTTCAAACTTAGGGAAACAACACTCCATATAGAAAGCCTGCACGCTTGGAAAATCATGGAAGCTGAAGCAGCAGTCAAAGCCAAGCCACTTTCTAAGGCATCTACATACAACTTCAGTTATCAAATATTAATCCTCTATAAAAATATTGCCAAGCAGTAATAACAGAGCATATGCTAGACTATGGAGGATTGCCTGACTGCTCTTTATTTTACTGTCTTTCATTTTCAGGGGACATACAGGATACCATAAGGCAAGTTACTCTAATGTTTGGTGGAGCCGCAGATACTTCAGTTAGTGTAGGCAGTTATTAAACCAGGAAAAGCATGAAGTAAATTTATTTCTGAGGCTGAACCATCTAAAAATGGTGACAACAACATTCCCCCAGACTTTTATTTTTGATCTGGTCATTCTCACTCTAAGCAACCGCTGCTCTTCAGACACATTTAAGGACAGATTTTCGGCTGTTGTGTTCTCTGCACTGTCTTTACCTTCTCTATTTCTCTCTCTTTTGATTTTTCCAGGGCAGGGAAGTGGTGATGATTACAGGCCACGTGGCCTGAAGCTGGCAGTTTATTTATATCTGTTGTAGCTTTGTTTAGGATGCACTGGGAGCTGTGATCACTGCACAGTACTAGTAAGTTGCAGGCCCACATTTCATGAATTAAATCCACTTCCAGGAATTCAGTATTATTCCCTCTTTCTCTATGCAACACAAAGAGGATAATTGCTGTTAAGACCCTACTATGGTGACTTCAGAAGCGTCAGAAGGAAGAGAATGGACCTGCCAGGAGCTGTTCTCCCCTTTTTCCCACTCCTTGGTGGCCAGGCGGTACAGGTGGTGGAAAGCTGCAGCTCTGCAGGTGCTGCAGCTCCTGCCCCTGGGCAGAGTGATGCTGCAGGAACCTGCAGCCTTTCTCAGGGGTGGGTGGTGCTCACTGTGAGAGCTGCAGCTCCAGCACAGGTGAAAACATCAAAGTCATGGGAGTTGTCTTCCAGGAGAGCTGACTGGGACCAGGTACCCTCCTGCGTGCTACCTGGGCCCAGCTTTCCCAGCAGCCAAAGACAGCAAACCCTGTATTTGCTTCTCAGACCCCTCCCCTTGAAGGTTTATGGCTAAGGCAGGCCAATTTTATCCTAAGATTAGGTTCCTTTCCTAATATAGACAAACCCTAAGGGGATGAGAGTTAGGCCATACCACCAGCGAACAATAAAGCACTGCTGTCAACATTTCTCCCATTCCACATGTGAAGAGGAATGGGGTGTTTAGAGATCAAACAAGTTAAAAACGGGAAAAAAAAAAAAAAAAGAAAAAAAAAGTTTGTTAGCTCCAGCTAACAAGCCTATTCATTTGTAAGTGTAATTTGAAACAGAAGGAAAAAAAAAGTCCTGACGTTGATCATATTACAAAAGGACAAAACTGGCAAGGAAAGAAAATTAGTGACATTAAAAAGAATAGAGAGTTAAAATAAAAATGTCTGAAATAATTATTTTTCACTAATACAAGTGTTCTTGGCATTAGGTTTGTCTGTGTTAAGCATTTAAATTAGGGAGGCTGAGTTTTTTCTGCAGTACATGGGTATGGACTTGATCCCTCATCATCACAGCTTACACGAAGCAACCAGCCTGTTAGTCAGTTGTTCCATCTCATCTGTTTAGTTGTTTTTGAAGTTTTAACGATACAATAATAAAAATGATCTTTTCTGTTTCTAGATGCCATTGGCTCTCTGATAATTAAAAACCAAGATGACTACATGTTTTCCTTTTTTGTTTCTTTTTCTTTCTTATCCTTTTACATTTTTGTAAGCCACCATTGATAGGTGTTACAATTAAAACCTTACACAGATTGACTACTGCAACTGTTTTCATCCATATAATGAGCAAAAAAGGTGAAAGGAAATAACAGTATTTTGTGCTCATGCAGACTTAAGAATACTTACAGTAGACTAAAAAGAAAACCCTCAATCTATTGCTGAAGTTCTCTAGATCAATAATCTGTGAGTGGAGAAGGATTTGCATATTTGATGTAATTGCGTAAATACAACTTCAAAGTAAACATTCTTCAAGTGTTTGTCACGGGGTTTGATTTTGTTTTCCTCCACCATTTTTTAAATGGAATGGCAAATATCAAAGTTTGACCAGAAGAACAGAGTTAATATACATAAACTGATAAGAGAATCGCAGCTGCTAAAAGACAAAATCTCTTGCAGTGGTAACTGTACCTCTCTGCTACAGGTTTAAATACTCTGCCTTTTGCATATACTTTTACATTGGATAAAAGAAAAAGAAAACCCACAATCAAAACACCCAATGTAGTCAGAAGCCTCAAGTAACTCCAATTTCAGAGGTGTCAACAGAAAATCCAGCATCAATAACTGTGGGAAGCCACATCTTAAAGTGGTTTAGTGCTCATTACCTTAATTCTTTAATTTGCATAGGAAACCTGACTCCCCTACTTTTTGCAGTGCTGCTATTTATCACAGAGGTATCATATCCCAGTTTAGCAACACCAAGGGTCACTGGTGGCTCATGATCTGCTCCATGCACAGCTGAAGGTCTCACATCTTTGATATTTTGGCAGTTGTGCTTTTCTGTGATTAGCAGACCAGTTCTGAGGCTGCTACACAGTAAACTTGAGGGAGCTGCATGCTGAGATCCCAGAAGTCTCACACAGGTGTTTCACAGTTATGAAAAATTGCAGACTTTAGAGTGATGTTTACCCTTTTCCCAACAAGAAAAAGCTGTCCTGCTACACAACATATATCCTTATGCTCCTATAGGCACAGCCCTTTCCCTGAAGTGGCCATTGCCCACAAGCTGCTGCTGAAGCCTGGTGTTCCTCACAGACTGCTCCCATCCTTCAGTCCAGAGAGTTTCAACACTGCAACCCAGTGATGCATTTGTCTCAATTAAATCTCTGACCTCTGTGAAATGTCTCCCTCTCATCCCCCTCTTTTCCATAATACTTTGTGCTACTTTTATCTCAAGTCTCTCAAGACGGGGAGCAGGGGGAAGGTGACACAAGCCCATCAGGGAACTTCTTTCTCACTTCCAGTCCTTTTTTAAGTTGCTGGTATTTCCAGATGCACGGGGTGTTCATCTTGTTTCCTCAGCCATTTCAAGGTTTATTGACTGTGTAGGAGATGAAAGTTGCACAGTGGGCTCTTGGAGTTGAAAGCTCTTTGTTTACCCTTTGATCAAACCCAAATACTTTTCTGCCAGACATAATGTATCGTCAGGCAAATTCCCTGAGCAGGTTTCCATGCAGTAGCACACATTCCCTGCTTCGCTCTCCTTCTGGCCCTCTGTAACAGGCAGCCCAGGTACTTCCCCACCAAGGTATTTTTCCAGTCAAGGAGAACACCACTGTCCTCCAACCCTGTCTCAAACCTAATGAAGGCCTGCAATGGGAATTTTGTGTCTAGAAGTGTAAAGCCAGAGCTTGTCACCCCCAGTTTCCTATTTTTAAGTTATTTGCCACCTTTGTTTCCCTGCAACTCATTGGGTCACCTTTCTCCAGTGGGGTACCATACGCAGGACTGTTTGAATAAAAGGCAGCTCTAGGGGAGAGGCACCCTGGCAAAGTTTAAGCTCCTGAAGACTGTTCAATTCTATTTTGAAGTCCTAAGAAAGGAAGAGAAGGTGCCTGGGGCTGTTTGGAGTTCTCTAAAGCTTTCTGAGTCCTCCACCATGACAGCCAGAGGTGTGAGCAAGGAGCATCATTACACACAATTGTTTTGTATAAAGGAGGAACAATTCCTACCAAAAAACTGATATTATCCATCATATGACAGAAATGGCATGCTCACATCAAGGTTATGTGCTCAGAGTTTGGAATTTGCAGACCTCAAAAAACGATGCAGTTGTACAACACTGACATGACACCTTTTCTTTGCTCTGATGGGTACAATCTGATGACTGTGAAACATAGGAGAGATAAAGAAGACTTCTTTTTGATCATTTGCTAATACCAAATCTTATGCTGCCTACCACAGCAACAGTTAGCCTTTCAAGAGGTTCCTGTAGCAAGGCTAGTTTTCCATCTGGAGTACAAATTATTGCCTAAGAATTAAGGAGCTGCCATCCCAAACAGGGTCCAGAGATTTAGACATCGCAAACCAAATTATCTGAGCTTAGTGATTTCAGGGATTTGGATTTTAAGAAGCTTTCCCACTTTTTGAACACTTTTAATCAAATGGTTGACTTCATAGATTTGATTAAAATGGTAGTGTTTACTTTTTCTAGGACTAATGTTTTCTCCTACCTTAGTACCCAATTTGTCAGTTTATGCACCTGCCGAAATTTCTCCCAAAGATAATATATATTATTCTTGTGTTTGTCAAGTTAAAACTGTCATGTGGTTAATCAGTTGTGGAATTCATACTTTCCTCACAGAACTAGGCACATTATATATAGTATCTGACAGGTATCCTAGAAGAGAAAGATTTGTTTTTTGGATTGAGTAATTGCCATAAGATCTTCTGGTCATCCCGTGCCAAATCAGTAGCTACAGCATGTTTGATACTACTAAAAAAACCCATTTCAGCATATGTTTAAGTCAGAGCTGAGGAAGTGATTAATTTCTGGTTATCTGCTAGCAGCTGGCATGGATGTATTCCCATCATCAGGGCAGTCAGCCCGTACACACATGCAGGAGAAGATGTGTCTGCATCCTTTTACCAGATAGCCTCATCTCCCACCGAGACTCCTAACCTCATGTTTTTACTTACCTGTCCCCCTTCTTCCCACATCTCACATTCAGGTCCTCCCTAGCACCCTGACCTCACCTCCTAACACTGACCTTATCTCACCAAAATCATGCTCATCCTGCCCTCTCCTGCTCCCACGGTCTCAGGCAGAAATGAACCTCTCAGGACCTGGTGGGTTTCTACAGCCGGGTTGGGTGAGTAGCTGTAGAACAGATCAGCCACTTGGTATGCAGACAAGTTTGGGGGAGATGCCACCAGCTGGGTTGTTACCACTCACAAAGAGCTGTGTGAGGTGGTAATTATTCCTTGGCTCATCAGAGCTCCTGCACTTTAGGAAAGATGGTAGCTGTTAATGACCTCTCCTCCTTTGAAGTGGCTTGCAGAGCACCAATGATACACAGATCAGCATCATCTGAACTAAGTAATTGCTATTTATGTACACAAATTAGGGCTGAGGGACTTCTGTGTCAACCTCTGCTTCAATATCAAGCAGGCAAAATACTGTAATTCCTTTTCATGATTCCTTTTCATAATAAAGACTTTTAGAAGAACAGAGCACAGACAGAATTTTGGTTTCAGATGCATCGGGTTTTATGGTGAACTGCTCCGTTCTGTCTGGTTTTCTTTCTTTCCTTTCTCTTTTTTTTTCTTATAAAAAAGTTTTTTCGCCTTATCTGCTCCAGATTCTCTTGAGGGGGTTGAAGTAATTTGTTTATTCAGAGAGAACCTCATTTTCCTTTTCTTTCTCTCATGTTCTTTACCCCCTTAAAGGAGAAAGCATATGGAGCATAAAGGAGAAAGGATATGAAAAGGTGTGATGCACTTTTACTAGGGTCTACAAAGTCTCCCTTGTTCTCTTCATAACTGAACTGAAACTGAATTAAAAAATATGGGGGTTTGTGACTTCCTGTACCTCCTGGTTAAGGAACCATAATAATTGCTGTATGGGGTGTCATAACAGATGAAACCTGGAGTACAACTGAACAACAGCAGGTCCTAAAATCAAAGATTCTAATCTCTCCCAAAAAGGTTCAGCATCTGCTCCCTTTGTTAGCAAGGCTAGTCAGGAGCAGAAATTGCATTACTGGAGATGGACTCATTGTTTGAACATAATAATTGTCGCTGAAGGACTTCATATTGAGCTTACAGATGATTCCTAGTCAAAACCAGATGAAGAGCATAGAAACTGGAGAACACTTACATTCCTTGGTGTTAGGCGGCGCCAACAAGCATGAGTAGCAAACCATCCCATATATGTTTCGAGGTCTGTTTTCCAGCATGTAGTAACTGTAACGAAAGGCAAGATGAGGCAAAACAGTGTAAAATAATACGCTACAACTCAGCATGGTTCAGCAGCAACCAATTACACTGAGATAAAATCATTTAAAAAAGAAAAAAAACTTTTATAAGCAATTTGATGTAAAGATTATTCTTTTTTTTTTTTTAAACTGCCTGAATAGAGACACTGTTTCTCTTCTTCCTTTCCTGCTAAAAGGCAATTAATCAACCATCAAGCCTACATGACAGGAAGTAGTATCATTGCCTAAAACAACACTACTGAGTTCAAGCTGCAGTTTATAGCATGCCCTGAAATAAGATTTTTAAAAATAAGGGAACGTTATTTTTTGAAGCAGTAATCTTTCAGGCAAGACCTCCAGTTGGATATGGTTGGCTAATTTTCTCTCAATTTCCTTTCAATGTCCTTAATGTTAGAAGTAAATCTGAGCCAAATCAGAATAAAAAATACAGAAAATACAGGGAAATTACAGGGGAAGTCAGATTAGATTTTACAGAGATGTTGGTTTGGCTTTTTTTACTTCCCTACTGCATGGTTTATAAATTAGTCTTTGATAGTGGAATTACAAAGCAAAGGAAAGGTTTTCATTATTTGAAATTCTGGGCTGCTAATAAAGTTAGCATTGAACTAAGGTAATTGGTTATGCAAGAATTGGATCCACAGACAAGCTAATTAGTAAATTACATCAAAATCATATACAGTTGATGTTATGGATATATCCTTACAAATCACTTGAAAATAACTAAAAATTTTAATGAATAAATAAATAAATTCATAATTCATTTTATGTAGACAGGCACTCAACATAATACACACTTTACGCAACGGGGAATCTGTTTTCCGCTCTTGCGTACCTGTCTATGTATGTGCAGTATGTTTTTGCTGGAAAATGTGTGCATTGTTGGGAAATGACTGCTGAAACCGTCCATCAAAATTATTCAGTCATTAATGAATGTCCCAGCCTACAAATAAGGGCCCAGGAAATGGAATACACAGAGATGGGGGCTGGAGGTGCCTCAGAAGAGTGTGTACACTGAACAGAGTTCCTCCTTTCTTTCTTACAGATTTTAAAAGACTTGCCCTCACTCTTCCCTTTGAATGCCTCTTGTGCCCCACCTGCCACTCTACCCTTCTTTCAGGAGCAAAACTTCATCTTCCCACTCTTATGGGGGCCCGTGTAACCTTAGTTTGTGAAGCAGTTAATAAATAAGCAGGAAATGACTGCCAAACCACAAAAAAAGAGTGGCAGGCCAAAGTTACATATAAATCTATAAAGAAAAATTCAGGACAGTTAGGATCCACAGTCTAATAGCCATAGTGGTTTAGGAAAGACAAACAGTCCTTCTGACAGTTAATTAAATCAAGTTGCTGGAATATTTCTTGGTTTTCACCACCAATGCAGCATGGTGGAGGGTGCGTAAAGAAAACTGAAGAGGATACTCATGGCAAGCAACTGTTTACCCATTTAAGTAGGAAGCTCTGCAGCTGCAAACATTAATGATTCGTTCCTACGAAGTACCGGCAACAGATTTGTGTTTCTGGCTACTTTGCAACGCACCAAATATGAAAGGCAATGTTGGAAATACCTGATCCCTTTATATCACTAACTACAGAAAGGAAGTGGCCCACTAATGAAACAATAAATTTTCATGGTGTTGCTCTTATGCTATGAGGCTCTTTCTCTCTCCTTCCTTAGCACCTGCCAGACTCAGACTTTGAAGTCTTACAAGAAAAATGCAAGAGTAAAGGATAGACTGAAAAACAGGCTTAAGTGTTTTCCTGTTTAACACCACTGTGGTTTATGTCAGGCTCGTCTTCGGGGTACCGCGTCACACTAAGGGACCTGGCCCCAGATGTAGGTCTAACCTCCTGCAGGGACCAGAGCACCTGGGACAGAGGCTGTTCTCAGGAGGGGACATTTGTAGAGAGAACAGGGAGGTGATGAGCACATAGGTGGAGGGATCCGCTTCCTTATCCAGAACTGCAGGGAGGGGCTTTATTTCATTAGAAATTAACTGGCTAAACCTTTTCATTCAGAAAACAGAGGGAAAAGCTCATTCCTTTTCTTAAAACACTTCAGAGAAGAGAAATTATCTTGGATTTGCTGTAATCGTGGATAAACACATAAAAAGGGGAAGTGTCAGTGGCGAAGGCATCTCTGACTCCATTTTAAAATAAAATGTTCCCTTTGCAATTACATCTTGTGAGGACACTATGGAATCCTCTGAGCTGAAAACAGGTGCTGGGACAGCATGTGGGAGATTTATCATATATGTTTGTCCTGCTCTTTCTCCTCCATGGGCTTCCACATATGGCTGCTACTGAAGAAGATGAGCAGGCTAGAGAGACCGACCCTTGCTGTGACCTGCTGTGGCTGCTCCTAGTTGGTTGTGATCTCAGTCACACCACAGGAACACCTAATGGATCATCCCAGGGAGGGAACTAGTCTGAGTCGCACCTAATTTCCACATTCTTGGCCTGTCCTGTTTACCATGATAGAAGAGCTTCTGGGCAAGAGCAGAGGATGAAGCCTACGGTATCCCAGGAGGGTAGGTCTAGGTACTTCCAGAGTTCACTGGCTGCTGAACTTTGGTTTCAAGGATCACAGCTTCAGAGCTAAGCTTTTGATTTCCCCCCTAGTCACAGTGTTGCAATCTTTTTTTGTGAGCTTGACAAATAGCATTATTCCTCTTTTGTATGGAGGGGAACATTGACACAGAGAAGCAGTGGATGGCCCATGCTCTTGTACCAAGGGTCTCCTTCATCCCTAAAACTAATAATCAATAACAGTGAAAAAAAAAATAGCGTGAAAAATGTATAATTATCCAGCACCTATTTAAAGGCAATTGATAGAGAAAGGCACTTGTAGCCACTGGGAAAAGGCTGCCAGTTCAGAGGTGCTTTCTCTAAAACCTTTTGGTCTGAATGTGTCACATGCTCACCTATTCCTCAGGCTGCTTTACTGAGCTGGTGAAAAATAGTAAAGGGATGAAATGACCCTCAATGCAGATTGCAGCATGTGGGCTATTACCTTGGGAAGGTCTGTGGCACGTTACAGAAGCACAGTCCTCTGAAAATGGAAACCTTAATTTTTTCCTCCCATTGAATCAGAAGCCCTTTGAGGCTTCCTGCTGGGGAAGGGAACACTCTGCTAGCTGTCACTCCCCCAGACAACTGGCTGTCCCTTTGCCGCCAGGGGCAATGAGAAGGGTGGCTGGTCAGTCTCTTCTCTGGCCCAGGAGCTCTGCATTTCCCCCACCATCACACAGGAGTAACCTCTAGGGTCTTTAAGATGCATGAGGAGTCAAGGCAGTTTCAGAGCTTCTGTTAGCCCATATTTAATTTATCCTGAGATAAATTCTCTCTCTTCAAACTCAGAGTAAGAGGGTGTTTCTCCTTAACTGCTGGGCTTGCCAAACTACCCCAGGACCTGAGAGTCACACACAAAGCGGCACACAGCCAGACTCTGGCAGGCCAGTTTCTGCTACAGGTTACACCTGTGCAAACACGATGTTTTGAGATTACTCCCCAAGTACCAGCTGTGCAAGCTGATTATTTTCAACTAGCACCCTGCTCCCACCTGGGTGACCTCATTAGTCCTGACAAAAATTGCATAACAGCAACCATGGCCACTATTTAACTTTCTTGCTCTTTATGATGTATGAGGGGAGTCAAGAGGGAGCTCTTTTCAAATCACATCATCAGTTTGCTTGGCTGGCAGCTAGACAAGTCCTTCTTTATTTGTAAACTGTGAAAAATTCACACAGACTCACTGATATAATAAACCTGGAACCTTGCAGGGCCTCTTTAACAGGGTTTCCTGCGCTGTAAGTAGTGTGGGTTATATGGCATCTGCAAACTGCACAAAAGCCAAATGTCAGTAGGAATTACATTTCTAAACCAAAAAGGCACATTGGCAGAAACTGAAAAGGTATGTAAGGTGAGGTTATGTTTTAGAGTATTTACTTACTCTACCAAAAAAAAAAAAATGTTAAGAAAGCAAATGTGTGCTTGGGCTTCATGCTTTAAAGGTAACATAGTGAAGAATATATGGCTAACAGATTTAATGTAGCAATTGCTTTCTCACCATTGCTATTAGAATTATACCAAGAATATGAGACCATTAAAAAGAGGGACTTAAACAGCATCTATTTTAAGTGCCTACAGCCAGCCCTGGAACTTGTTTTAACTCTGAACAGCAGCACACACACCACATTAGCAGCTCCTCAGATCCCTTTCTGTTGGTTAGAAAGGATCCTGAGAGACTAAAACGCCTTGTAAATCTCACCTAACAGCTATGTTAACTAATTCTGTCAACTACTGACAAATTTGCCAGCTGGTCACATCTGAAGATGAAATATTTTACGTTCCTAAACACATTGTAGTGCCAGCATGGATCCTACAGGCTATCCAAGGCATCTTTGTGGACCTCTTTCATGGGAAGCAGGAGTTACAAGGTGGCTCTCTGAAGCCACATCTGGAGGCTGAGCTGGATTTCATAGAGCATCTAAAATGGCATTGCTCTCCTGTGCTTGGGTATGTGAGCTGTTCCCTTTCCATTTCCAAGAGAAGTTTCAGTTTTTCTAGTTGTTTCCAACAGTTGTTTCTTCAGTGAGATTTCAGTAAGATTAATGACATCTTCCAATTCACTAAATTCACCAATGCTTTTGAAACATTTAAATGTATTGTTTTAGCAAAGACTGAAAAGCATCTTCACCGGTATTGTACCTAGATTCATCTAGGACACGAAGGGAGGCTGTTAGAGTTTTTGATGTTAAAAAAGTATTTTGCAGTGCCTTGAGCATAGCAAAGGTCCGCAGTTAAATCCTTACCCTGGGAGACAAGGACCACATTCTGCATCATTCTCCTGATCTCCAGGCGTCAGGACTGTGGCTCGAAAAAAACCCTCACAGTCTTTGTGCCGCCTGCATATCTGGTAACCTCCTCTGGAAAACTTCTCCGAAGGGCAGGGGATGCAGCCATAGTCCTCATCTTTGGTGCCGTATCCACATGTCTGCAACAACACAAAGTCACTGAAAAGCTGTGCAGTGGCTTCTAAAGGAAAGGAATATATATAGTCTGGAATGTTGGCTTTGCAGCATAATGTCCTACCAAGGGAAAACAATTTGTTGTTTGGTTCCTTAGTGTCTATCCTAAAAAGGCCACGGAGGGATATAAGAACCCAACATGTTGTCTCCTGGAGAGGGAAAAGGGTAACCATAGCATAGTGCTCCTTGAAAGTGGCCCCCTATAGCTATTTATATCATCTTCCAGCAAGTCATGGAAGTGAATTTTGGCTGCTGCTTAGATAGAAAAGTGAACTGAAAATTGAAAAATAGAGAAGAAAATTATAGGGGAAAAACAGTTGCAGCAGGGATATCAGTGATCTTGCTTTCATGCCTGAAAGGGGCCAGAGGGAACATCACAAAAGGCAATGTTTGTATGAGATTTCATAACCCTTGAACTCACATGTCCCAGCTGAACATTACGTTTAGATTAAATAAAACTAAAACCAACTGGTTATTATTTGGACATACTTGTTCAGGACTACCAACTGTGTGAAATTCTTGCAATAGGATGTTTATCCCATTAAAACCAAACAGGATTTCAGTAATTTATTTTTTAATAAGCAACAATTATCTGCTGTAAATCAAATGGTTACTTAGGAACCATAATTTAAAATGTTGCAGAGGCATCCAACTTCCTCCAGTGCCATAATATCTTAGTGGGAGAGCAAAATTAAATTCGCAGTGTGGGGGGCCAGCAAGCACGCCAGACTAACCGATTTATCACACCATGCCGGAACGGCAGCGTCAGATTTTAAATAAATATTGAGATGAGAACGGACTGGCAGAGACCGTGTGTGGAACTTTTACCTTACAACTTTTACAATACCCCTTTAAACAGGCTGCTGCTTCCGGGATGTGGTGTACCAGCGTACACACACATGGTACTTTGTTCCCAATGACGTGCTCGCAGGAGTGAGCTTAAGCATCTCTGCCCTTCCCCAGGGTCTCTCCTAGCTTTACATTACTGCCACCTAACAAAGCATTTGAGGTTTGGTGGGTTTTTTGGGTTTTTTTGTATTTGGTGCTCAATATGTGTCCCCTGACCAGCAGAGGAAGCTGAAATTACCATGTAAGGCTCTTCGCCCGGCTCGCACTTGGGGCAGTCATGGCACATGCCGGTGGTCTGGTTGTAGTATTCGTTCTCACCGCAGTTGGAGTATTCGGCGCTGGCAGAGTACACCAGGGAGACCTGTCACCAGAGAGCATCCCAGAGCACTGTCATTTTCACTGCCTTTGTCCCCACCGCCTTGCCCCCTGCCCTTGCCCAGCTGCTATGGCCTAGAAGGTGGCAGGGCCAGTATTACAGGAGGAAACACTCCTAAAGTTCAGGAACATAAGTGTTGCCACTACATGGGATGGAAGTGGTAGGGTTTTCAGCAACCTAGTCCTGCTAAGAGTTTCTCAAAGCACTGATGTTCATGCAGAGCTATTCCTCAAAGTATCACAGGCTGTGATTCCTGATCTATTAGTTCTCATGCTTTCCTGTGCAGCAAATGCCTGAGTTTGCAACTTCACCCCTCCCAGCTCTAACAAGCCTTCATAAATGTGACTGCAAGGAACAATTTTAACAAATTTAACAAAAGTAATAAGCTGCCTCAGGCCTCTACAATAGGGTTGTGCTTCATGTGACACCCAGGCTAATTGGCTCTTCCAGTGCCTCCTGTCTCTGCTCCGTCCTGCGCCCTTCTCCTTCTCCTTCTCCTTCTCCTTCTCCTTCTCCTTCTCCTTCTCCTTCTCCTTCTCCTTCTCCTTCTCCTTCTCCTTCTCCTTCTCCTTCTCCTTCTCCTCATTCACCACCTTCTCCCTCCTCCCCAGAAGCCTCAGTCTAAAAAGCACACACCCAGGTGTTTCAATGAATGGAAACTGATCACTGCATTGGGTCCAGTCCTTAAGTTGTCTGTAGCTTTGCCACGACAATTCAGAGGTGCTTCCAAAGACCCAAGGAGAACCCAGTTATCTTTGCACACTGTAGAGATCTATACACATGTCAATACTTACCACCAGAAAAGGAAACACGTGAGTCCATTTACGTTCCCCCAGGTGAGCCATGCTCTCTTGATATTTTACCTGAAAAGACAGAATTGGTGATTGTTTATGAACACGAGCAAATATTTGTGTGTGTTGCCAAAATAAGAACAGAAGGGCTCATAAGCAGAACAAAGGTTACACGGGAGTGATGCCCAGAGGCCTAAACAAAAGAGAGGGGGAGATGTGCACGTGCATTCACACCCACACCCACACTACACACCCTTACTGCACATCTCTTTCCTTTCTTTGAGAAGACTGAGGGCAGGAGGGAGCCCAGACCTGCATCCATTATAAAAATCTGTCAAAGATCAGCAACCTGTTCTGAGCCACAGCACTTCTTGGCTTCCTGAGAAATCCTTCTACAGAGGAGCTGAGAGCTTCCATGGATGAACATCCCAACAGATGAATGAAAAAGGGCTGGGGATGAGTAGGCTGGCTTGCGCCTACATCGCTTAGTGTCTGACCCTGCTAGATCAGATCGGGCTAGGAAAGATTCAGATGGAGCAGCCAAAGCAGAGCCAGAGAGCGAACCAATGGCAAGGAGTGCAGGCAGCTAGCACATTGGGGTTGCACCTTCCTCACCAGCTCTTGAGGATCCACTGAGAAAGCCCAGAGCTCCTTTCCATCGGAAGCGTTGGCTGCTTTTTGTTCTCAATAAGCAAACTCCAAACTTAAAGAGGTTAAACTCAAGCAAGAAGCCAAACTTTAAATCTGAAGTGCTCTTACAATTATTGGGAAAAAGGAAGGCTGCAATCTATGTTATAAACACACGTGCTAATTTATTTCATTTCTTCAAATGAGTAATCTTGAATAAGACCTAACGTTACATATTCATGTACTGGATTTCTTTCTAAGGAGAAAAATGAGACAGGAAAAGGAGACACAAGTTGTTTTGTTAGCATGATAAAACATATTTAATGCTATTGTTTCAGCACGTAATACGCCCTCGGGATTTTACAGCCTCAAATTGCAAATGTTTGAGATACAGTTGTATCTGTACACACTGTAAACACTTTGGTCCTAGCAGATGTAAGCTATTCTTTAAATTTTCCAGGTTTCAGACACTGCAATGCTTCCAGTCTCCCAGAAGAGTACAATTACTGCTTTGTGCCACATTCAAGCACACAACCTACATGGGAGCAGCACTCTAGTGTTTTAAACACTAAGTAGATTAAGAAAAGATTATATCACTCCAGCATCAAGCTATGAACTTGCTGTATATGTTCCTTCCAGCAACTGGGCTAGCTGAGACAGGTATCTGGGTGGGTGGGTGGACAACCTGAATTATGAGTATATTTGTTTCTGCAGGAAATTGCACTTTGAAACCTAAAAACAAAAGAGAATCAGAGATAAATGTCCTAAATCTAGAGGTAAGAGATGGAAAATAGTCATGCAATTGTGTAAACTGTCAAACATTTAGGTTGGACAAAGTCTTTGGCTATGACAGTGGAGTTGCTTGGAAAAGTTCCAAGGATATATAGTCTTAACGCATACGTCTGTTAAACTGACTGGTAATTATAAAAAAGCTTGTTAGACTTTAAGTATGAATATTACTAAGACTGTGTCACCCCTGATACTGCAAAATCATCATATTTATTACAAATCGGTTCTGAGGCTGCTCGGGACCAAAACTTTCACTTGGTAAAGCTTGAATCTGTAACTTTACAGTAAGAATATATCTTAGAGTAAAAACATGCTTCAGTTGCTTCCAAGCCAGGCAGATGTTTGCTGTTTGAGGTACTTGTATGCAATCACAGCCAGATTTGAAAAATGGAAATGAAGAAGTGTAGCCCATTAATGTACAATACAATCTTCTCCATCCATTTGGCATTTATTTACATAAAATGTTGAAAGTGTCAAGTTATACATGCATACATAAAATATTTTTCTGTCTCTCAATATAAATATGCATGTGAGGGTATGTTTTGTATGTAAACATAGATTTTTTTCCCCCTTGCATTCCATTATTATACTCAGCAATATGTCAAGCATATGGGAAGTACTTTTTCAACTGGAAAAAGCCAGTCGAAAGTGCTGAACGTGGCCAGATTAGAACTCTAGGGGAGGCTTTTCCCCCAGATTGGAACTCTAGGGGAGGCTTTTCCCCCAGATTGGAATATCAAAAAGTTAAATTTAATTATTCAAGCACACTGCCATAAACTGGCAGTGTTATTTTCTGTTGGTTTTTTTTTTTTTAAAAATCCTTTGGAGTTAAAACCCAATATGTTTGGGTTTTTTTAGTGCAGGAGCAGGAGGTTTCTGGCAGTAGGGCCATAGGGTAGGTCCTCAGATGGGATAATACCTGACAGTATTTACCAAGATGTGCCAGGCTGCTCTTGGGCTTGCTGCGAATTTGAAGGCATGTTAATTTACACCCATGACATATTACTGTCACACAATAATTCCATCCACACAAAAAGGGGTGTTTTATTGCTAAGATGGCCTTTTTCTCTATCTGACATCTCTGAAGACCTACAAAGCTTGGACAGTGAGCCTGCATCTGTCAAGAAACAGGAAAAAGAGTGACCATTTATTATGTCCCCCTAATCATTAAAAGCAATTAGTTCTTACTGAGCTAAGAGATGCTGCACCTTTACTTCATATTCTGCCAGGCTGAAATACTGAAGCAAATGACTCTCTCTGGCAGGACAGCAGGCAATGGTGAGCTGAAAAGTGCTGGAGGTGGATTTTTGCCAGGGACCATGCGATGGCTCCTAAGAAATTTAGGATCTCCAGCAGCTCGTCCGCCGAGCCCTCCACAGATCCCAACTCGTGATTCTGCTTAGGCCGTGTGGGTGTCTCTGGAGAGAGGGTGTGTAAAACACAGACCCGTGTCTTTGGATCAGGTGTGCAACATGCTGCAAGCCTCGTCATGACTAGAGGGGGTTGCTAATTACAGCCATATTTGCCTTTCGGGGCATATTCGTTAATAGCTGTTAAGAATATACACATAAGCTGACAGGAAAAGGAAGACTATTTTCCCAGTGGCAACCACAGCAAGAAATGCTAGAGACCTGTTGTCTCAGCTTCTCTCCTGTAGATTGCGAGGCACAAATTTGGCCTGGGGGAATAGGAAAAACGACACCTGGGACTCTATTAATCAAATATTTCTCCTCCCAGAAGAAAGGCCTTCATATGTAGTCTTTGTGGCTTCTTACCAAGAACTGCAGGATATAGATAGATAGATAGATAGATAGATAGATAGATAGATAGATCGATCCCCAAGCAGAAAATGCTTAGTTCACACTGTCCAAAGGAGAAAAAGCGTAATTTGTGGTAGTCTGCCTTTGAACTTGATAATTTACGTAGATAAAAAGGTAGCACTGCCATGATACACTATCTGTGAATAAATGCAGTAAACACAGGGAACGTGCAAACAAGGTTAGCCTAGCTGGTGGTCTAAGGTAAAGCTCACACCTTTTGATGGACAATCTTAGCTGTTATTTTAATCTGTGGCTTCAGTATTAGCACAGTGCAAAAGATAATTTCCTATCATAGATGTTTTAGCTTTAAAAATATGGCTTGAAAAAAAGGAGGAAAACAAATGCATGGATTGAAGAACCAAAATATGTGTTTATTAATTTTGTAGAGAGGTTTTGGGGTTTTTTTTGGTGTCTCTGCATTTCCTTAATTTCATCACTGATGCAGATATGCTTCAAGGTCATAAAAACTTGTCTTTTCAAGAGGCAAAGGCACAACAACTGTATCAGACAACTTTACCATTTCACTGTTTCTATATGCATTTCTCTTCTGGAATTTTCTAGGCAGCAGTTTGGTTAGCAGGTCTGCGGTTACAAATGTGACTCCTGAGTAGCTGTCAAACCGGTACCAATCACAAATCCGCATCCAAGATTTCCACTACTAGTGACAACAGTAGGGATGGAGAGCAGAATGCAAGACAAAAGGTTTAATATAAATAAAGGTGGGCAGGTCGTATGTACTTCACAGGTGCCATCAGCAAACCCAATGCTTGCCCTGGATTCCTGAGTTTATGCGAGGAACCTTGTGAACCTCCTTTTTCCACAGATTGTTGCAGTTTTTTTGCAGGGGCTCAGTAGATAATCTCTGTGTGCTCCTGATGCTGCAAAATCCTTCCTTAGCTGCAATAAGTATATAATCCTCACTGCAGGGCCTCACAGGTTTCAGAGTTCAGCAGCCAGAGTTCAGTTTGTCTCTGGCCCTGTGAAAAAAAAATGTGGTCTGAGTTTTTCTTCCAGGAGAAAAGAGGGTTCCCTGAGCCCATCACTGAATGACAATGATGGCACCACAAGCTCAGGGAGAGAATAAACTTAGTGAATTATAAGCAATTGGAAACACAGAGATGATGAAGAAAACTACTTTGTAGCCTTGGTTACAGTTTGTATTGTTATGAGAATGTATTGCACTGAACAATATTCCATTTGTAGGCCAACGAGAAATATACTTTTTCCCATATCTGTTTTTTAGCACTTTGACCTTGCAAATACCTTAAGAATTGCCTCAGAGAGAGATGTAAAAGGTGTTAAAATGGTACAACTCTCTTCTTCCTTTTACCTGAAACATCAAAAGGAAGCAAGAATCACTCAAGCTACATATAAAACTTAAATTGCCTCTGTGATCCGGTAGTTCCATCAGAAAAGTAATTCATTGCTTGAGCACAGAAACAAGATTTTTTTCCAGTAGGAGATGCGTTGACAAGAGGGGACAAAAAAATTCTTTAATTTGTTAATGGAGGTACCGAACGCTGAGGACATGGGGCAATCAAGCGTAATGAAGAGCTATCTGTCTCTTACAGACTCGCCTATCTGGAAGCTGTGAGGGTATGATGCAGGAAAAAAGTATCCAGCTGCCCTTTTGGCTCCCTTACTACTGGTGTGTCATTCAGCCTCCTCCAGGCTGATTTTGGCTTCATCTGCCAGCATCATCCCTCCAAAACCCAATCCCACCAGACTGGGGCTGCTGTAGGAGAATGGTGGTCTCCATTCCCACACCAAAGTCCTCTCAGGGCACATGGCTCATAGGCAAACCTCACTCCCTGCCTCCACAGCAACTTGAGTCGCTCAGGGAGGTGAGCAGGGAGTGAGTATGGGATAACTTTTTGGGCAGTAAAATGGTAAGTTGTTGATTCTGCAACCTGCCATTGCAATGCCTCTGCTTGGGTGATGTTCCTGCTAGAAAGGCTGGTATTTTGGTGGGGAATTGATACTGTGGGGAAAAGACACTCTTGACCTCCTGCCATAGAGCTGCTGCCGTTGGTGCTCCTTTACACAAACGAGAAAGCATTCATTAGGGCAAAAATGTGAGCAGGGACTTGTACCTCCCGAAGTCAAAAGGCTGCCCTGACCCTTAGGCTAAGTCATGTGATTGCTTTTGTTTTCTATAATTAAAACAAAAATAAATAAAAAATAATCTGGGATTCGTTCTGATGCACAATTTAAAATAAAATCAGAAACCTTGTATTTGTAATAGGGAAAAAAATCTTGACTTCTTGGCCAGTCCCCATAAGGACTTTACTCAGTGGGAGAGGCTTGCCTTCCATCTCTCTGAAAAAAAATTCTTCTAAGGTGATTTACATGCAGTCTTCCCTGTTACTTTCAGCCCCTCCTAATGTCTGCCGGGACGTGCTACAGCTGACATGTTATTCCTTCTGTTTTGCTTGCTTACTTGTTTGTTTTAGGAGGGCTCAGGCTTTTCTTTTAAGAAATGCTGGCAATGGGTGGCAGCGGGCACAGTGCTGCTGAAGACACATCAGGGCTGCGCTGTGCTCACCCCCAGAGAGCTCCTGCTCTGCTGCTCAGGTGAGCTTGCCCTGCTGCCAGCTCGCAGCTGCTGGAGGGCACCCCAGATTTCCATGGAAATAGTTGGAAGATGGATCTTACATCACCATGAAAAATTGCAAATGAGCACATCAGGCTCTCCAGCCTAATAATTCTACAGCAAGAATTAATGAGCAACAGTATGGTTGCTCACTGTCTACTGGGTTGTCCCAATGCCACATTGAGTGTGCTTTCTTCATCTCCACTTCCTAAGAAATGTCCCCATCTGCCCCTGCCTGAGGGAGAAGAAATTTGGCTTTGGTGTTTTGCTTCCAAGGGAGAGGTAAAATTACGAGTATGAAAACAACTCATTTTAGATTCAGAAGCTCTCCTTAGTTCCTAAGACAAGTATTACTTTCCATTCAGAGCAGAAAATTAAAAGCTTATTAAGAAAATACAAAGCACCTAAGCAACGATGGTGCTTTTCTAACATCTTTGCCTTTTTACTTTATACCTTCTAGATGACAGATAACCTAATAAGAACAGCCTGAGTCTTGGCTTGCATTATTAAGATTGATAAGGATTTGAGCTCACATTTTGCTTCCGTTTCTCAGGGTCTGATCCTCGCAGCTGCCGAGTACCTTCAAATCTCACAATATTTGGGAGGCAGAGGATTTTTAGCACAGTGCAGAAAGTGACATCTTTTTAATACACTAATGGTTAACGGACAGGACAGGGGTAGATAAATGTAGAAATACTTCACAGGAAGAAATTGAAAATCCTACAGTGACCATCAACAGAATTTACTGAAATTGTAAACAGAATAGAAATCCCATGGTGATCATCAATAAATGATGCCTGCTCTTAGCTCTGCAGTGCATTTGCATTTCTTAGCTAAAAGCCAGAAAATTGTTAGAGAGGTCAACACACAGTTCTGTTTTTCCATGGTTTACATAAAAACCCCGTCTGAATTAATGCATCTTACAGGCAGAGTGAATTGCAGCTTTGGGTGGTGTGGCAGGGAGCTGCAGCGGAGCATGGTGATACCTTCGGGGGGGGTGAACCTCCCCTGAGAAGGTCACTGCGTGGGGAGGATGTCATTGGGAGGGTCCATGCCACGAACTTGCTTTCCTTGTACAAGTGCATGAAGCAACAGTGCAGCAGTTTCACTGCCTCTGGCAAACATAATTAAGTCAATATTAGGTGGTGGCCATTTGTGCTTTGGTACTTGATTTTAGAGTCCCAGAAAAGCCTCTTGTTTGTCAACAGGCCTCTGTCTTGCAGACAAAGGGATACATAGGCTGCCAACAAACATTAGATTTTGTTATTATTCTACTTTTTACATAACTCTGTTTGAAAGGAATTTATTATTTTTGTAAACTAAAGGCTGGTCACATTTAAATTCAAAACTACATCCCAAGCCGCCCGGGCCACCATTGTTGGGAAGAGCAGGGAGAGGGAAGACAGGGAGGGGAAGTTCTCCATTGGGAACAGGGGCCACACAGCGAGTGGGCGCTGGGCCGGGGGGTGCCCGAGGGAAGAGGCAGCTGGTGGGCATGGCACAGCCTTTCCGGCCCCTGTTGCCCTGTGCAGGGGGATGCAGGGTGGTACATGGGAAGAACTCCACTACGTACTCTGTCCTCCCACCCATCTTGTGGGTGTGGGTCCCACCAGGGGAACAGTGAGGGGATAAGGGGTAGAGAGGCCAAAATGCAGCTCCCGGTCCAACGCTATGTGGAGAAGCATGCCCAAGCAACCAAATCCTACGTATTTGTGGATAGTTGCGAGCTGCAACCTGCTGGATCTGCTGTTGATGCCAACCAACACATGTACAGGCAGGAGGAGGAACAGCCACCACCTTGGCCAACAGCAGCTAAAGCCACAGTCCACTATACGCATGTGCCTATAGAAATTGCATGTTTACAGGTGTACATGTGTATGCAAACACATCTATTTAGACCCACATGCCCTCAGAGGGGCTCACTGTCCCTCATCTCTCTGTTCAGCCTGGATCTCCCAAATCTCAGATTGTGCCCCAGTGGAGGCAGATCTCCATGCTTAATGTGCCACATAGGGTTACAATTAAAAAGTAGGTTGCCTCCACTCCTAGGGAAGGAGGAAGAAATGGCTTTCTCTGTTGGAATACTTTCTCTTTTGAGTCGATAATCATAAAATCTCTCCATAATTTCTCCGAGGCCCTCTTTTTTTTCTTAATGAAGGTGTTTATATTCCTAATTAAGGAGTGCATTAAGCCTAGTGGTACCTTATCTGATAAACCTGTTACAAGGCTATGTCAAGCTGAGTCTTTTAAGGGAGCAAACTAGTTTTAAAAACTGGTTATCCTCTGGGCTGGAAATGTGCAAGCCAAGAGCTCACAATTAACTTGGGTTAATTACAAAATACCAGAAATGTAATAATGTATTTAAAAATATAACACAGGTGCTAATGACCTTTTTTTCCTTCCCCCCTCCTTTTCCCCCCTCTGCAGGAGCTAACAGCTTGTCACTTTGCTCCCAGTTAACACACCCCGCACTCCGCAGGTGTTAACCACCTTTTTCTCTCATGTGGTGGGATTGATTAGCATATCAGGATTGATCCAAGGGTGACTGCTTCTACCTTGAGGTTAGCATGACTTTTACTGCTGCTTTTGGGGCCTGCTGAAGGGACAAGGCCTGAGAAATGTTTATTTTTTTTCTAGGCCTACCAGCTGGTCTAATAAAAGACATCACTTCTCACATCACTTCTCTCTCCCATGCCTATTCTCCCACCACCACTGCCAGTGTGCACATCATGAGAACCTTGAGACACTTCCACCAGCAGCTCCACATAAGACCTAGGTTTGTGTGAGCAGCCACTTGACCTCCTTCTCACAAAGTAGCAACCTTGTGACTCCAACCTGGTCTTTTCAGCAGGGATGTTGCCTTCCAGCTTGGTATGCAATTTGCAATTTGGATTGCAATTTGCAGCCCGGGACACATAAATAAGACTGGTTTTAAGAGACCAGGCAGGAGTCTGCAGTTCAGTAGCTGCTCTTCCGACATGACCATAGCTCTCTGCTTGCTCATGTTTTACCTGTTGGATCTATCCTGTGTTCCTTATGTGTATCAGTGTCAAATACTTTATTGCAGACCACACAGCCTATGATACCTGCGCTATTTAGGAATTTAAGCTTCCTGTCAAGGATAACTTAGGACCTTGGTATTACCTCCCAAGGTCGTATTGCATTGCACATTTATAGGAAGACTCTATTTTTTCTATGATTTTACAGAAGACATAGCTGCATCTCTTGTGCAGAAACCACTAACAAAACACCTGGAACTATTGCCCCAAAGTGTAGATGGTGTGGGGAGAATATTTTCAGGACTAGGGTACCACCAGCCAAAAGACTTACAAAAACCAGCTCACCCTCTCCCTGCAAGCCCCATAGTAGACTGCTGAACCACATGAGGCAAGCAGCAAGGCAGGGCATGAAAAGGATGAGTGGCCGTAGGTCCAACTGGCCAAAATCCTCTCCAGCTACAAGAGATGGCTGACTAGGGAGAGGAGCTTGTGAAGTCTGAGTGGGAGAAGGAGCAGGTTGCTATCACCCATGTTAAGAGAAGGGGCCAGTGGGGTCCAGGGGCTGCAAGTACCTGAGTGAATCTCCTGCCAGGATGGCTACCTCAAAGCAGGCTTGGGGTTTCCTCTCGTGGCTCCTGCCAGCATCTCAGCCTTGCTGTCTGTGGCCTGGGAACTGGGGTAACTGGAAACCATTGCACACTGGCCACTCTGCAATGTCTGAGGGTCAGGCTTTGACACCTGCTGACCTGACAGCAAGCAACCCAGACGGCAAAGGGGGGAGTTCAGTCTGGCAAACTAATGCCCTGGAAGGCAAGGCTGTAGGGTGTTAGGAAAATATAAATCATATGTATAGAGATAAATGAAGCTATACTTCTCCTGCTTGTGCTGTGTGAGATGCTGCTTTCCCTATGTGCACTACAAAGGTGTTCATGACTGCTTCCCACTTGGGGAGGGCTGCTGCCTGCTTCTGCCTTGAGTATTGCTACACCTAGTTTACACATTCTCTTCAAATACACTGTATTTCACATTGGCTTTCTATTTCTTCTTACCCTCCCCTCTCCACTAACTGGTCATTTAGCTGATTCAGATGCCTTTTATGGTGCTACAACTCAGCTATGTTGTGAGTAGAAAAACATATTTTTATTATCCATACACACATTTATCGCCTCATCTCATTCCAGTGACACAATCACAAGAAAATGTGGAGATGTGGTTTCAGAAGCATTACCCTGTCCTGACACAGAGGTGATGTGACAGAAACATGGCAGAGCACTGTGGGAAAAATGATGAGGATAATACCAGTTTAGAATCATAGAATGGTTTGAGTTGGAAGGGACCTTAAACATCATCTAGTTCCAACCCCCCTGCCAATGGGCAGGGATGCCTCCCACTAGACCAGGCTCCTCAAAGCCCCATCCAGCCTGGTCTTAAAAAATTAAAGTAAAGAATTGAAGCAATGGTGAACATTATGGGCTTACAGTCTTGGTTTCTCCTATCTAAACATTTAGTTGTATGCATTTTAAAAATTTACATTCATCTAAAGCTGCTGTTAGATAAAAGAGTCTTTGGACATGCCAAAATAGAGACTGTAACTGTGAACTGAACCTCCTCACTTTTTAAGTATTCTATGTTGCTCTTGGAATAATGAAATACGGATAGGAAACGGTTATCTGGGAAGCAATGACATTCCTAAGAAGTGTGGAAGGCAAGGAGCTACTGAGACAAGGAAATGCATCAGTGGAAAAAAAAAAAAAAAAGAAGGTGATTTGAAGTTATCTCCAGAAACATTAAGTATGCTCAAATAAACATAATCGTTTCCAGTACAAACTAGAAAGTGACTCATTTTTCAACTGGATGATGAGGGATATTGCAGTGAATAAATACAGTTCCTTTCAGGTGCTTTAATAGTTATATGTGACATCTTATCAACCTTGAGACATTCTGGATTTGGCTATTGTTTAAAAATGAGAACTTCCTATAGATCCCCTTATCAGCTCTGAAATATGAAGTGTCATCCAGAAGCAGCTGAAGACCTTCTGCTCCCTCTGACTGCAGTGCTTGCTGAGAAAGTAGGTATTCTGGGACAGCATTAGGTTGCACTGCAAAATTACAGTCGGGTGCTAATTATCATCTCCATAAAACACCTTTGAATAGATTTAACACTGCAACGCCAATGGTTAATGTAATGTTTTGAGTTAATATACGTGCCATGAGTATTTTCTTCACGCATCCTACAAGTGAAGGTTTGCAAAGCTTGATCTCCTACGCCAGACCTCGACTCCACTGGGGGGCAGTGCATTAGCACATATATTAATTCTGCACTCACCTTCTCCTTCCGAGAAAGCACGTTTTCCCAGAGAAATATTTAGCTATCATGCAAGGTCCTGCTTAATGGAACAAATATGCACAGGCAGAAATATACAGTGAATATGTCTCCTGTACGTGCTGCTAGATTACTGACTTGCTAGCCAAACAACCAACACTAACCCGAGAATGAAATCAAATCAGTGCACAGAGGTAGTTTAAAGATAAACTACTTACTGGCACCAGGATCAACAGATTCTAAATTAGTTACAAAGCTGCAGGGAATAATGACATGTGAAGTCAGTTTTTGGGTTTTTTCTTTTCTTTTTTCTTTTTTTTTTTTTTTTAAAGTCTTAGCCCCTCAGGAGATTTGGGATGGTTTGATGTTCATCTGGAGGCTTGTCAAAATTCTATAGAAACTTAATAGCCTGCCAACATGGGTGGTTGCTGCTTGGAGGCATTTTGACATGGCAAAGGTCCTGTCTGCACGCTGCAGACCTGTATCCGTCAAAGGCTGCTTGGAATGACATGAAAACAGGAGCCGTGCAGTGTCAGAACACCGTGTGCAGGATTGCAGGGGTAATGTATGCACATCCCTGCTCTCCTGGGGCAGCCAAGCTGTGGGAGGAATCCATTTGGCCCCTTAATTATTCTGAGCACCACCTAAGCATTAAACCCCACAAGGTGCTGCCACACCTATATACCAGGGTTTGGGTGGGACAGGGCTCCCTGTTCTCTGGTTAGAAGAGAAATGAAGACCGGAGGGCAGCTGGGGAGGCGGGATGAAGCTGGATGGAAGCAGCAACCGGGGAAAAAGTCTAGGCACAGACCTGGAGGAGGTATGGAGCGCTGGCCTCTAGTCTGGGAACCCTGGCCTGGAGAAAGTGCACTGAGGGCAATGACAGGAATGGTGAACATGAGCTGAGCGCAGACTTTTGGCAGGGTCACATCTGCTGCTTGCTCCACAGCGAGTTGTAAGGACAGTTGCCTGCTGGGGTTATACAGCATGGGGCCTCCAGGATTGGAAGCAATCATAGAATCATAGAATGGTTAGAGTTGGAAGGGACCTTAAAGATCATAGAGTTCCAACCCCCCTGCCATGGGCAGACACCTCCCACTACAGCAGGTTGCTCAAAGCCTCATCCAGCCTGGCCTTAAACACTTCCAGGGATGGGGCATCCACAGCTTCCCTGGGCAACCTGTTCCAGTGCCTCACCACCCTCACAGTAAATAATTCCTTTCTGGTATTTAACCTAAATCTCCCCTCTTTCAGTTTAAAACCATTACCTCTCATCCTACCTCTACACCCCTTGACAAAGAGTCCCTCTCCAGCTCTCCTGTAGGCTTTCTTCAGTTACACAATCACAATACAAAGGAACAGCATGTGTTAACAAGGCTTCAGGGCGCAGATCTGGAGACATCCTGTGCAGAGCAGTTGGATGGGGAAGAGTATGAGCCTTAAACCAACCTTGTGATGAAGTTCAAGCTACTACTTGAAGGCATGGGAGAAGGTTGCTTGACAAAGAGCAGTGGTGTCTGCCCTGTGGCAGCACAAAGCGAGCTGCTTGTGCTTCCCTAGGCAAAGCTCTGCAGCACCATGCCAACTGCCTTGGGATGGTGACAAAAATTAGAGAGAAGAATTAGTTGGTAGGACAAAACCTTGGTTACATGCCACCCTGAAGGGAGACATACATGTATTCTGGCCTGAGCCCAAGATCTGGATAGCTGAGGGATACATACATACAGACAGAGCAGCTACCGTAGGTGAAACACAGGAATTGCACCACAGCAGAGAAGGCACTCATGCAAGTTTCATGCCAGTGTTGTGCCTTTCTGAGAAAAGCCCTTGCCCTGAGCGGTACACGTGGAGGAAGTGCTAAGCTGAGAGGAACCTGTGCTGGCAGATGGACCGGGGCTGCTGGGGATGTGTGCTTGGGGAGAGTGTTGTCTGCAACCCATTCCCCATGCTAGAGTAAATCCTCTCTCTCTGGGGCCTTAATCTGCTCTCACTGGGGCCCTCATAGTGGTTTTGCAGTTGTATGGCTGTACCCTCTGAGAGGAGATGGGTGCTTCTCTGTGTCTCATCTCAGGCTGTAGAGAAATGTAAAGTACATATTCGACACCTGTTCAAGGACTGCACTCATGTCTGCCAATTTGAGCTCGGCCAGGTCACTGCTCTTGTCCTTGTTTGGGTACATTCAAACAGGTTTCGGAGCAGAGCTGGGCAGAAGAGTTAGAGCTACTTAGGATCCCTCTAGGCTAGGAAGAGACAGAACTTGCTGGAAGTTCATGCTGACTCATCAGTCCCTGGATTTTGGAGCTTGTGGAGGAGGAGGTTCTCACTATGCTACTATGCTTTGTGGGTTCTGCTTTGTTTTGGTTTGGTTTTTTTTTTTTTTGTTTTTGTTTTTTGGTTTTTTTTCCTCAGGGCTGGACATGCCATGAATGGCTTTGTCTGAGAGCCCTGTGGCCAAGAACACAGATTTACCTTGCCACAGGCTGGTGGAGCACAACTGGACTTTATAAGGAAGTAACTTTTGAAGCAGGAGGATGAGGCTAAGAAGGCACTCAAAGAAATTATCTCACTAGGTCCCACTCAGCTGGTAAACTATAGTATGGCCATGGGAAGATGAGAAGTGAAGTTGGGTAAGTCAGGCTCCGGATAGGGTAGATGGGCTGCTGGGAAGCAGTGCAGTAGGTCCCTGACAGAGGAGAAATACTATGTGTCTGATTGGAGGTATATCACCCCGCTCAGCTTGTGGGCAGAAGAGAAGTGCAAGGTAGAAAGCAGAACAGGCTAAAACTAAGATAATTCTAAGAAGATTTAAAATAATTTTTGGCAATTAATGGATAATTCATGTTTATCAGGATTATAAGAAGCAGAATAGCTTTCAGCTCTAAATTCAAGTTCTTTATTTTTATTTTTTTTACTTTATTAACACTTAAGAACTTACAGTAATTGCAGGAATGAGAGGCTGAAGGCTCTCCTTGGCTTAAACTTGCCTGCAATTCAGATGATACCCCAAACACTTCTTCAGTTCACATGGACCTTTACTGGAAAACTTGGATATGGCAACTCCATCTCATGGCCTTCATGCAGTTTATTACTAAACATGGAAAACATTATTTCTCCCTATATTTCATTACTATCACATCTGACAATTTTCTAGTTTGTGTCTATGTGTGTGACATTTGTGGCCAAGAATTTTAACATAAAAATTCCTTTTGCAAGGCCAACACGGATATTTTTCCTATACTTCATCTCCCTAGTTTTGAAGGAGTGATTTTGATGAACATTAATAGAATAAAGCTTATACTGAAACAAATCTCAGAACTACATTAAATTAGCCTAATTGAAACAAGATTCTTGTATCTTCTCAGCTGCATTTCTTTAAAAGTCTGTGTACCTCCAAGATACACCTAGTATCAAAACAACCAGACCATAAGGCCATTACATTTTACGGAGAATTATATAGACCTTTGCCAATTCAATTTATCAGTACAGTAAAATGCATCCTGACAGAAAAAAAAAAAATTATTCTCAGATCAGCACTTATTATTTATCAGTTATCAAATAATTCACTCATAAAAAAAGGACCAGATGGGACCTCAAGAAGTTATCTATTCTGCCTGTTTCAATAATTCTCTGCCACCCCAACAAACATTTATCTAACTGGGTCTTGGGAACCTCCAGTGACAGAGGTTACAGAATTTTCCTTTATTGATTTATTCCAGTGTTTTGCTGTTCTTCATATTAGGCAGCTTCTCTTAACGTTTAATCTACATCTCTCTGCATTCACTTGAAGCTGCTGTTGTTTGTCTTATCCACCATGGATGTGAAGATTATTTCCCTCTGCTCTGCAGTAGTCTCCTAGATATTTGAGTCTGACCTTGCATCTCAACACAGTCATATTTTATGCAAAACAGTCCTAACTCATCCAGTCTTGCACCATTAAACCACAGTTTGTAGAGCACTGGGTGTTTGTGCTTTTACCTGGATTTCTTCCAGCTTGCCTCCATCTTTCTTGAGGTGAATGTATAAAATGAACAGAATATTTTTATGAAGGCCTTGTCGATCCTGGATAGTGCATTTCATTAAAGAGCTTATAAGCTCTTTTTTACACATCCCTGGATGAGGTTGTGGAGAGAATAAAGGTCCTGCAGTCAGCTAGGGATCTACTACAGACCATAAAATCTCATCTATTAAGCTGCTACATGTTTGAAGCTGGTAAGGTTTTTGACTTGCTCTTCTCCCTCCTTCCCCATAATCTATGTTGGCACTTCTATCAAGATATAAACAAAAAATATCTTGCATTTATAAGACACATATCAGTTTGCAGTGTTGGTATTTGTGGACCAGCAGATAGATTCCTTCTGTGCCTAAGAACATCCCTGGGGTTTTTATTCTACAGGAGTAAATTCTACCAAATTTGTTGTTTTTCCACAATGCCATAGCAACATATTCCCTTTCTCCATGCTCCTTGGTTTGCCAGGTGGGTGAAGGGGATGTTGAGACTGTCATGGTAAGAGTGTTTTCATCTGGAGAACAAAAGCAATCTGCACCCTCAGAAAAGCTGTCATTGAATCTTCTGCAGACTGCTTAGCCATGCCAGCTCAAATCTTTTCACTGTGATGCTGGATAAATGCAATGACTCCAGCATCATGAGCTGCTATTTTGAGTTGGATGCTCAAGTTGCTGAAAAAAGATTTTTCTGGCAGAACATCTTTGCAATATTTCCGCTATGAAAATCTGCTTTCTCCCTCAAATTCTAATGTCTCTTTTTGAGGATTGGATGTATTATGGGCAACACACTTGCATGGTCAGGAGAGAATCCAGTTGTGAGGGCTGTTGAGAACAGTTCTGCTCTAAACAGAACGAAGAAATTGCTCCCCTTTGTCCATTAACCTCTCTGAGTATCTTGTATGTCACTTGATGGCCAGCTTTGCGCTCAGACTATTGAAGGATGCCTTAACAGAAAACATCTACTTTAATAAAATTACACAAAACTATAGACCTCAGCAAATATACACTACAGATATTCAATTGTTCTTTGACAAACCATGTTAAAATTATGTTGTTAACTACTTAAGTGGCCTGCAGAAAAATGTGGAAGTCACTGTATTTAACTGCTGTCCTGAAGCGCAGTAGTAAAGCGAAGTAATATGTAATGTGTAGAGTCTAGGAGATGCTACAGTGGAGCTTAAGTCTCGTCTATTTGGAGAACACCGGCAATGGCTTAGTGCCCCCTGTATTTTTGATGTGTGGAAGACTGAAGGATGGCTTTCACATGGAGACAATGAACTTCTCAGAAGCTTTATTTTGTATAAAGCAGTGACTACTCCTGCACAGCCAGTTCTTCTGTATTCTGAAGACCAACAACTTAGAAGAAACACGGCAAGATTCAATTTCATAGGAACCCTAAAATTTTCCCATGGTTAACAGGTTAACATTACATTACTCTTACTAAACAGAAAGTCAGGGCATTCAGAGAGTGAAATTTCAGGTTGTTACAGGTGGTGAAGTTTCGAAGGACCCCATCTTATAGGTTGTAAGAATATCAAGCCTCAAGGAGAAAAGATCCTGATGACGAAAATACATGTTCCCAGCTTTTTACCTTTTTTTTTTTTCCCCCAGACTCCTCAGAAGACACTGCATTAAAAATGGACTGGAGCACCCTTCAGTTATATTATCGCTTACTTGCGTTTGCACCCAGAAAAAGCAGCTGGTGGAGTCAAGCATCTGCTGTGAAAGGAGTCTAGCAAACAGGTCAAGGCTCTACTTATATTATCACTGAGCAAGCCCGTGCTGACAATGCTTTTGGAGAAATACAGGGAGGGGGGAAGATGGTGTGCCTGATCTGTCTGTCAGCTATTCTCAGTCCTGGCTGTTGGGACAGGACCACATAGTATGGAGTTTATCCTGACTAGAAAGCTAGTATGTGTGTCAAAGCCAGCTCTAGTCTGCCTGATTCATGTGAAATGAAGGAAGCTTGCTCTTCAGCTGGATTAGCTCACACAAAACTAGTTTATACTGGTAAACACCTCCTTCAACACTTTCTGGAGGATCTTGAGGTGCTGATTAGAGTTAGTTAATGGGGCAACCTCCCCTCCTGAAAAGGGCAGATTGTGAGATCCATGTTCCAAATTAGCTCCATATATTTTAATTAGTTACATTTTATGTTAAACACACATGTTTACATGTGTTGCTTCTGTAGGGCAAGTTGGAAAAAACCCATCTGTCCAGCAAATTAATGCCTCCACATCTGGTGTGTGACCTGTGAAGGTGTAGACATTTATAGCAGTGGGGAGGGGAGAAGGGTGGCACAGACAGTGCATGGGTGGCTTAGCAAGATAAATAACCCAAGTAGGACATGACACTAAAACTGGGAGCCAAAGCACTCACAGGGATCTGGAGGAGCTGGTGCTGCTGCTGCTGCCTGCACACAGCTCAGCATCCAGGCACCGGGAGGATGCAGGAGGCAAGGCAGGACATGCAGTAAACCCACTGTCATAGAGCTGAGAAAGGTAAATGGAATAGCTGGTTGAAGAGCCAAAAACAGAAACACATTGTTTATTCCTTAAAGCCCAAACTGTTACATAAATTGGAAACAGAATAGATGAGACTTTGTAGAATGACAAAGTTTGAGTTGTTTTTTTTTTTTTCCTTTTTCTTTTATAAACAGCTTTGTTTGCTCCCTAGTGGCTGGCGGGACAGCCAGCCACTATCCTTCTCTAGTCATTTCTTTTGCGTGCTGTATATTTGGGTCAGATGTTAGTGGTGATCTTGCCTTATTGTATTCTTAAGCTAAGTAAACATGTTTCCAGGATGCAGAACTCAGCTCCTTTTTTGTGGCAAGATCTCTTGACCACGCTGAAATCATGGCTGCTGGATTACCATGTCTTCTCACTTCCTTCTACATTAATTACACTGTACCTTGCAACTGACACTGATTTTTACCAATTGGCTATACCTAGAAGAGTTGTTTTGCAGCCCTATAAGCAGTGATGGCTGCAGAGATCTTGCAAACTGGTACATGGTTTCCAGAGGTCAAAGACATACATTCTAAAGTATTTTATGGTGCTGGGGAATCTACCTACCCCAAATTTGTGGGAGGTATTATTTCTAAGCTAAAAATTTCACCAAGATGGGTAGCTCTTATTGGCCATAAATAAAATTTCAAGTAGTCTACCCATCCTCCAGGTTAAAATGTCTGCAGGTATCGATATGGAAATAACCCAGACACAGATGGTCCTGGATCACACAGGTGACTGTGGCGTTCAGTGGATATAAATAAGAAGGGACTATCCCCTCTTTGGAGGAGCCATTTTGGTAAATTCATGTCTAAGCACAAAGCAAGAAAATCATAAATTTTAGGCCTTTCCTGTCAAACACAATGTCTTGTTCCACTGGTTTGGAAAAGATCTTAGCTGTTGTTTCCCTTAGAACAATATGAAAGCCTTGGGGAAAATTAAATTGGTGAGAGATTCAGTATGTAAAATATACAGCGCAGAACGCTGGAGAAATCTCAGTCTGGGCGTGAAGAATCACTCTTGTCACGAGTTGGCAGGATTTTTATCCCTTATTTACACAAAACTGAATTTTGGGGATTGAACAGTGTGCCTCCTAGGTGAGCTGTTTACTGGTTATGCAATGCGGTGCCGAACTGCCGATTCCCAGACTCCAGGTGTGAATGTGTTGAGAAAATCTAACGCAGAAGGATGCGTGCCTCTGCGAAGCAAGATGTTGTCAATTAGTCTGTTGCTGGAAAATATCACTCGAAGAATTTTTGGAAGAGGAAATGCCAAGTTTCTAGTTAAACTTGTTGAGTATCTCTGGTAAATATGAATAAGAAACTTTCTCTGGAGAGGCTGTAAAAACAACTGTTCAAGCCAAGTAACCAATGTATTCAATGTGACAACTTTTGTCATCATGTCAACTCTGATTTTCACAGATTAGGATGAATGCAGGAGCGAGAAGCTAAAATAACACTAAAGGCTTGTAAACACGGGGGGAGTCTGGGAGAGGAACTGTAGTGGGGAAATGAACTAAACACATGAAGTTAAAGCACATTAAACCTGCACGGCTTCTTCTGAACATGGCTGCTAGAGTGTTCTCAGTCTGCTTACCTGACTAACTTAACATCCAGCATAAAAAGAAACCTGGAACAGCCAAAGAGTTACATCACCGTGCTGCTCAGAAAGCAGTCTGAGGGCCACAAATGTAATTGTTCTCTCATGCTTCACATACTTGCCGCTGACGTCCCGTTCTTAAGTCCTGCATGTTGGCAGCGCCTGCATCTGCAATTCTGTCTGCGATATATGGATGTGAAACTCACTGACGCTGCTGCGGCTGGAAAACAGGAGTCTCCTCTCATTAGGAAAGACAACTTCTGTCTATAGATATATTAGCAACTGCTCTACTGTGTCTGATACAACTTTTCTAACCTACAGGAGACACAGGCAGACATCAGGCTCTTTTCAGTGGTGCCTGGTGACAGGACAGGGGGCAAAGAGCACAAGATGGAACCCAGGAAGTTCCGACTGAACATGAGGAAAAACTTCTTTACTTTGAGGGTGACAAAGCACTTGAACAGGCTGCCCAGAGAGGGTGTGGAGTTTCCTTCTGTGGAGACATTCAAAGCCCACCTGGATGCATTCCTGTCCAGCCTGCTTTAGGTGAATTTTCTTTGGCAGGGGGGTTTAGACTAGATGATCTCCAGAGGTCCCTTCCAACCCCTACAATCCTGCGATTCCATGATTGCGTGTGTATTCCTACGTAGCTCAAACACAGCATGCCAACCCTGTTGTGCTGCACTGCTCCTGCCCCTGCCCCTGCCCCTGTTCTCAGCCTCGTGTTACTGAAGGTTACCCATCTTGCAGGCAAGGGAGGTTACCCTGAGCACACACTAGGGTATGGGAGTCTGCGGGGTGGCCTGCGCGGGGAAGTAGTCTAGCAGAATTTGTTTGTCGTGTTGCATAGTAGGAGCATGCTTTAAAGGGAGGAGCTGAAACACAGAGTAATAATTCCCATGACAGACTGACCACTGTAGATTGGTTTGGAAGCGGGGAAACATTTGCTCTTTTAAGTAAACATGCTTGTTTTTGTAAAGCCTTGGATCTGTCTCAGAAGGGTGAACTCATGTGCAGCTGAATAGACTAGTTATCTTCCTATGGATCAGTCTGACAAGTTGCCATAGATGCTTCAAATATCTTAGGAAACCTGCAACCGTTCCTACACCCTGGCTGTGCACCTGAGTGGCCCACTGGAGCCCTTATAGTTGGATATAAGTTAAAGTAGCACTCAGGCTACTTTAATATATGTTGGGGCTAAGCCAGGAGAGGCAAAGCACAAGGCATGCATCATCCTCTGTGCTGAGGGCAGTGCTGCTGCACAGATACATTACTCCTGCTGTGCTGACTCCATGGTGTTCATGCAGTAGCTTCTCGTCACACCTCCCATGGTGTTTGTCTGACATAGAACAGCCTCAGTCAACCCCACCTTGTTTTCCAGGTAGGCTTCTCTCCCTGTCCTTTGGAGATTGTTCTGTTGTATTAGAAATCTAAAACCTGTCATCTCTGGAGTGTTTGTTGGGAAGAACTGGGAAACACAGGCTGTGTCCCTGCGGGCAGTCCCACACTCCTCATGTGACAGCAGTCTCTTCCACCTGGTGGGACAGGGTTGTCATTGAGGTCCCTGCCTCCAGACCTGCCAGGGATAGAGACCACGGTCCCTAGACTAGGAGGGGCTGAGATGCTCAGAAGGACACGGGCTGTCTGCACAACCCTGGTTCAAAGGAAGAACCTGGGATTTGGGGTACAAGAAGGCTGTTCCCTCCCCGAGGTGGAGCATCAGGCACAGCTGCGCAGGTGAAATCCCACTGAAGTCTGCGGTGAAGTTCACAGTGATCCTGGCGGCATCTGGATTTGAGCCATGACACACAAAGAGAGCACTCAATATGGTAGTTGACAGAATTAATAAAAGAGGATCATGTAGATAAAAACTGTGTGTTCACTGTGCTCAAGGGAAGTAGTAATATGATTTTCCTATCAAAACAATTCCACTATAAGCACCACAGATGTACCCTAATGTAAACTCATACTTAGTAGCCTGATCAGAAATATTAAAATTCTCTTTAAAATAGCCAACTCAACTACTTGAGTTGAGTTGCATATGAAATGCAAAACTCAATATATTCCAAGTAATGGAACAGCCACTAGCACATCTGCAATTAAGTAATAGTTGAGAATTAATGAAAATATGAAAACTGCTGTAGCCTTGCTGTACCAGTGGTGTTATTTGTAGTCTGTTGCTTGCATCAAAATGACATGTTACAGCAAGATGAAGGGAGCCTGTCACAGCCCATTTGAAAAGTCACTTCTTCTAGACAAGGCTGTCTGCTTTCATCCCTCTTTGCATTATCAGCTGAACTGCTGGCACCAGGTATTCAAGGAATTTCAGAGGGAAGGAGGAGAGCACAATATTTCCTTGTCACTGTGATAGATTTGACAGACCATTTGGGCAATGCATCTAGCATCCTGTCACACAAATTGAAATCTTTGGAAAGCCAACAGGCTTTAAGAACAATATTCAGCTTACTCTAGGATGGGGTATTATGTTATGACTAGATCTCTCTTTTCCTCATGAATGACTCACCTTCATCCTTTAAATGTGCTCAGAGAACTGGGGGGTGGGATAGTTCGGCAACAGTCTACCTCTCTTGGTAATTAAAGTGCCCACATCCATTCTCCTTTGTTCCCATATACCATCCCAGGGAACATGTTTTTTTCTGCTAAAGATGAAGCTACTCCCAAGGCTGTTGTACATCCCAGAGACAATTAATTTTGTTTGCCAAGGCTATTGTATGTGTGGCGTGTGGTCATCAGGCACAGAGTTAGGAGAGATCCTAGGCTTCACCAAAGGGGCAGGCTTGGCACTGGTGTCTGGAGGTGAGACAAAAAGAAACACCAGCTGCCATGCCAAGTGATGTGGTCACCCTTCCTTCAGGGTGCTGGCACCCAACCAGCAACCTAGATCTTTGAAGTATCAAGCTGCTGACGGTGCTATTTGAGATTAGTAAACAGGCATCCTATTTAAACTGTGGTTAGGGAAGGATCCTTGGTGCTTGGGAAAGGAGGTGTTATCAAGCTAGAGTTTGGGCAGCACAGGACCACAAAGGACCACCTTGCTCCCTGCAGAGTGGCCATGCAACCAAAGTCCCACTGCTCTTTCCAGATTAAATACCTGAGCTGTCTCCCTGTCGCACAATCCAGAGCCCATTTTTGTAACTACATTCCAGCAGCTGATATTTCCCCATAACATCTAAAATATTACCCCTACATCCACAGGCTCCAAATGGAAATGGGAAGTATTGCTGAGCATAGTGCTGTGTTTTCTACCCTGCATCATGAAGCCAGTGGCACACTGGTATGAACAAGCTTGCTCTTACATACAAATTGTAAAATTTTGTAAAATCCTCCCATGTGTTTTGGGATTGAAGATACATGTGAACAAGACTGAAAATGCAATCTTATCTATTGTTTTCTCTCTGTTTTAATAACCTCTCACCAACCAACCCCATGGTGTTTCTCAGTAGTACAGCACAGTGTGTCAGACATGTACAAACTTTGGCCTTCTGCACTTCACTGACATCTTGAGTAAACTCATAGGACCTTCTCAACAATACCCTGACTTTGAAAATATCCTAAGCACACACATCAGTAAACAAGTAAAGGCACAACCCCCAGTTCTGATGGGTTAATTCTTCATCTCTTCCAATGACTATTCCCAAAGTGCAGCTTGCAAAGACTCCTAACCCTGTCATACTCTGCCCATTTTTATTTTCAAGTCAGAAAAGTGTGCACTTCCCAGCAAAGACTGTTTCCATGTCAACTTCCAGCTTAGAAACTTCATCCATCTTTCTGTCACTTTGCCCAAAGAAGTGATACTTCAGAGAGGGCAAAATGGCTTCTCACCTATTTGGAAACCTGAGAGTTCATTTTTTCCCAATCTTTTCCTCATACAGTGTATCTTTTGGGCAAAGATTAATTATGGACAACTTGTGGGAAACTTTTTCTTGGCCATTATTAGGAAGTGTGCAAAGACTTGTATTGCAATGTCTCACCTTAAAGTGGCTAGGTGTAGTCAACCATATTTCTAGGCTCCCATTAGAAACAAAGAAGACCTCTGACTTGTTTCAAGAACTTGTTCTCCTCTGTATAGAGGGAACAACGCTATTTTCTCCTGGCTGTTTTGGTGAAGTACTGGATAGCACAGGGCTTGTTTGTTTGTTTGGTATACAGAATCAGGTTTTCTGATGATTTCAAAGAAAGTACCCAAGCTTGCACGATCAAGCTTGCCAGGCTGTACCTGCTCAGGCCCCTTTACCTTGAGCTGTGCAAAGATCCAATCCAAAAACTTTCCCAGACATCAATGGTGTTACAGGGAGGATGCAGAAGATGAAATACTGTGTCTAAGTGACTCCTTGATAAGAGTATTCATTTAAAACCATACACTTTCCTCATTTAACTTTTTTTTTTTTTGTGAGGAAACATAAAACACCACTATAATTGTACTTTGGCCTGTGGGAATAATATTCCAGAAATAACATCTCTACTTAAATTCTAGTAGCTTGAGATCTCTGTCGGGCTGCTTCTTTCACTGCAAGACCTATAATTAGCCATCCATTATGGCATCGAGCAGTAATCCCAAGGAAGCCTATATTTTCCCCCCGAGCACCATATCCCACGCATGCCATTGAGCAGGTAGGCAATACTCTGACATTCCCCCTCCTGCTCGACTGAGGGGGTCGGAGACCCTCCCCAGGGGCACCTTGCAAAGCTTTTGGGCAGGGACACCCCATGGGACAACCTGCAGCTCTTAGGTGTCTTGTGCTGTGTCTGACACTGTCAACACTGGGATTGTGGCACCCTGAGTCCTACAGCTACAGTGGTGTGACTTGAGATGGATTTGGGCTGCATTCCCCCTTTCTTTTCGGTTTGGGGGAAAGAAAAGAAAGTACCTTTCCCTTTAGGAAGGATGGGAAGCTACTAAGCCAAGCACTTCTTTCCTCTGAGAGGGAAAAATTTCCTCAGCCCATGGACCAAGCATGACTGCTTTGGGGATGGGAGTGGCTCACTGGTGCCACTCCAGGTCTGTGGGTCTGTCTGTGCCTCCAGGACAGCTAATGCTTTCCTGACATAACCAGAGCAGATACTTGCATGAAAATGTACAGGTCAAACTGAAGACTGAGTTCAGATGGGGTGAAATTGCACATGCAAAAAAGACCTGGCCAAAAGTGTTTCCCCATGGTTTTGGGAAAGAATTTACCTTCCCTTAAAATAATAATTTTCTCAGGTAAAGCACCATGAACATATAAGCTGTTTCAATTAGCAAATCCACCATGTGAATTGGCTTGTATTTTCCAAAGCCTTTTCCCATTTTTTTTTTTTGTCTAAATTTTTTTTCCAAATTAGAATTGAATTTATAAATGGATTCAGTTGCTTGGAAACTGCATTGGCAGGGCTTATGTGTGCATGTGAACAAAGTACTGGTGGAAAAGACTTCCCCTTTCTATCTGTAACTTTTTCAACATTAATGCAAACTTCTCTTTTAAAGTGGTTTGAGGACTCTATGGTGGTGGATGTAGGGCTGATGAGAATGGTTCTTACCTCAACACACTTAGGATGCTGAGAGCAACACACAGATGGTCCTCAAATGTGTCAGATTTCATCCCTTGTACAACTTCCTCTGAACTATCATCCAGTCTGACCTTGTATTTAGGAAAGACATTGAATCCTTGGTGTGACAGTTCTGCTTTGACTTCTGATGGCAATTACCAAGAATGCAGGCTCTCCAAGGCTCAGCAGCATTAGGAATACTGTTTCAAGACAGCTCTTGTGTTATATCCTCTAGCTTTGAGTGCAAGGTAAATTAAACAATGTTTTTTACAAACAATTCATTACTACACCACCACACATTCAAATTTGCTTTTCCCATATCCAACCTAGTGGGGACAAACGGGGCTTCTATAAAGTACTGGGAATTTGAGGTCAAGGGCATGAAGGTGTGTAGGAGGTGTAATTCTCTCTTAGACTTTTAAATGTGATCATTTCTAACAAGCAATGCTGTACGTTGATTCGCAAAAGCCTACCACTACTGTAAGAGATAAATCTGCGACCTGTCTCAGATGCAGATATACTTTAACTACACTTTGTTATGTGTCTTTATTGAAGAAATGGATAGAGAGAGAAGCAGGTTTTGACTAAAGAAGAGGTTAAGTTTTTTCTGAAATTTCTGGTGATCTTCTCTATGCTGAGTTGAAGGTTTGGATAAAGTTTTAGACTAAATCTTTATTCAATGCAATAGCTCAGGCTTGAAAAAAACATTTTGCATTACCAGTTTTAGGTGCAATTTCTTTATCTAGCAGTCATACTATATGTTGAAGTAAATCTCATATTACTTGTTCAGTAATGTCACAGGCCTGATCTTGTTCCAGGTTTCTTTGGAAACACAAGAGTAAGTTGCACAAAGCGTAGGAAATTTATAGTAACAATTTTTAAAAAATGGAGTGAGATCACTTTTTGGATGTTCGATGCTTTTGGAGCTAGAATTCAAAAATCCCTGCTCTAATCTTTTCCCTTAACCAATTTTTGGTGCTCTGTTCTCGCTGCGATTTTCTTAGAAGTTTGTTCAATGCTAATAATCAGTTCATATTTATGTTAATAAAGTGTCTACGTAATTTTGAAACCCTACTGCGGTGTGTAAAGGGATCACATTTATATTCAAGTTAGGAACCTGCTATATACAGATACATAGCAAGTGTAAAAGTTGTTACTTGGAGAGCTGGGAATCACCATGGGAGCAAGAAAGAAGTGCATGATGCATTTAGGGAAAAAAGAAGTCATCCGATGACCAGGTAGATGTTCAGGAGCTTTCTGGACCTGTTCACTAAGCAAGTCTTGTAGTTGCTGTATGTAACAACAGCTCACCACAGCTGCCCATGCACAGGTGCTTGGTGCCATTTGAGATGTCCTGTGGAACTTTGTCTGACCCCAGTCTGTCACTCCAAAAGACTGCTGGTCTCCTCCACGTCCTGTGTCAGACCTGCCAGCCTCACATGGACATCTTCCCTAGAACATCTTAAATGGCAGTAGCCACACATAGGCAGGCAAACAAATATAGCTCTTCAGAAGGATCTTTTACTAATTTAAAATAACAGGCAGAAAAAAAGCAACATTGAAAGATTTCATCCTTGAGACCACATAAAAGCAAGATGCAGAGAGATTTTCTGATTTCAGGTTATGATGGCAGTCAGGGAAAGAAAACAGATATAAATTTCCATTGGCTGGTGCCCACTTACTCCTACATGAACTGAGGATGAAAATACTGTTTTTCTGACTTACTCATTTCATACTTTTGCAGGTCACCAGAGCAAAGAATCACATCATGTAAAAAGTGCCATACAGAGTCATACTAGCTGTGGGCTTTTTCACCTATAAACTGAACATATGTGGTTATATGGTATAATAAATAAAAGTAATCAAAGACACCATTCCTCTGACTTTGAAGTAAGCTTGCATTTTGAGAGCCAGATAAAAAATCTGGGGCCTCACACAGTAGATCTGTTGGGTAAAAGGAGACAGGCTGGAGGACCAAAGACAAACCTGAAAACACCTCATTTTTCTGAGCAAATTAAGCTGTTAAGTATGAGCATGATGACCACAGCTTCTTAGACCTCTCCAACTCTTCCTGAAATGTCCCTATCAAAACTTTTTGTGACAATGGCTGCAATTAACATGCAACTTGCACAGGGTAGGAAGAAGCTAAGGAGCAAAAATGCCATCACGTGGACAACCTCAACTGTTCACTGACCAATGCCATGCTTGGGGCTCTCTGCCTGAAATCTTCAGGTGGCTCCACGTTCCATCATTTCATTTTGAAGGAAGTCAACAGTATTTCATGCTGTTTCTCCATTCCTTCTTAATAGTTAGAAACTAACTTCCTCAACACTCTCTTAAAGCACATTGTTTGGCAACTATTTTACAGTGTAGGCAAACATTTGAGTTTAGTGTTAAATATGCTGGGTGTTGTACAGTACACAAATAAAGGCTGTCTCTTCCTCAAAGATCTTGCAGTCTGAAAGATAAGAAGATGAAAGTGCTTGGGAAGATGAGTAACAGGGGAGACTGTGGGAGGGGTTTACTGCAGTTAAAATATAAAACCTTAGAAATCACTCAAAGAATGTACAGATTTTTGGACTGAAAATGTATTTTTTAAGTATAACCATTTTGCATTTAAGAAGAAAAGGTGAAGCTGTTGACATTTGCTTGTGCTGAATTTTGTTAGGACTTAGGTAGTGCCTAGCTGCTAATGATCCCAACAGCCCTGAGGTGGCCACTGTGCCAACCTGTTGCAGTCAATCTCTGCCCAAAGCCAAATGCTTTTGCTCAAACCGCTGGTCCTGCTCTGATGGAAACACTTGAGCATCAGCATCCTGACATCCCATAAACAACTTGTTGGGTTTTGACTTTGAGAGGGATTAGAGGGAGTGCTTTAGAGACCAGATGTCTCTTATATATGGTGGAGGACTTTTCATTTAAATACATGAAACTGTTAGACCTATTTTGCTTGCATATGCTTGGGAAAATTATGAGTCACAAAGTAAACAGAAATATATATGATGTAATCAGCATGTGCAACTTTCCATGATTCAGTTGTGCAAACATTTCTCCAAATTGATCTATCTTCAGACATCAAGCACAGGTTAAAGCCAAAGACCCCCTGGCCACAAGGGCACCAGACCACTTTCACCCTGGGAAAGAGTAACTGGGGTATAGCAGCAGGGTGCTTGGCAATGCCCTGCAACTCTTGCTCATATTTGCCTCAACTTTCTAAAAGCACAGTGCATTGTTACTGGAGGTAGAGGGGCTCGGCATCAGGTAGCACAAACTTTTTTAGGATGCAGTTATGATACAGTGGACATCCTTGGGCTGTAACTTCTTTGTATGTCAACTCCCAGGTGACACTTGCATCCCACAACGAAAAGACAAAGATTAATTCCTTTTTCATTCTTCATGACATCAGATGGTGTCTCTGTTGGTTTTGGGATCATACCAGGGTAGCTTGTTTCTCAAACAATGTTTGAGAACAGACTTATCCCGGATCACACAGATGACAGATCTGACTTTGCCTTCGCAATGCCAGAAGAGATCTGATAATAATAAGAATGACGTAGCTTCTCTTTGCAAACTATTAGCAAAATGCCATGTGCATATGAAATGAGTGATCCCTGGCGTGATGAAGTCACACAACAGTTGTTTGTATGTAAAGGCAAAGCGTTCTGTTGTTTTGTGAATCCAAGTGACACACTTGGAACCATCCATGTTTTGATTTCAGGGCAGTGAAAATCAGAATTTCCTTTTGCTAGAGTAGCTGAAAGGTGGGTGGAATGGGAAGCAGCTAATGCTGAGGTAAAACTATGCACATTTCTTGTCATATATCTTCAAGTGATGCATGCCAGAGTTGCTCTTTATTTAATCATCCGGAGATAAATAAGCTACTTCTTATTACAAACTAATTATTTTTTTAAGCAGCACAGATAAAAGATAATCTGCACTACAGAATTCCTAGTGGCAAAACATCCAGGATTTTTTACATGTAAAATCATGAAACTGCTGTGATGTTTTTGAAGCTTTAACACATACATGCATTTGCTTGAAAACAACTATGCAAGCAATAAACCCTCTTGTTTGGGTTCAGTCCTTCAAGGAGCAACAGAGGTAGTCCTGCACTTAACTTCATGGGCTCAGTCCTCACAAGTCTGACCTAGCTGATAACATTTTTGAACAATCTGTTTATCTCTCAATGCAATTAAAAAAAAAAAATAAAATATGTGGTTTTAGTATTGATTAGTCTCCTGACCAAAAATTATGTTCACAGCTCGAGCACTGAAGAGTTGTGCTCAGGAAAGAGGCTTAACAAAGACATTTTGAAGGCAAAAAGCCCAACACAATGCCTTTTTCTTTTGCTTCTCTAATTGCCACAGATGTTGTGGAGTCGCACCTATGAAAAGTTAAATATTATGTCTCTGTAACATTTTTGATCTTCATTAATTATAGCTCAGAAAAGCTTACAAAAAGCAGCCTGCCTCTTTAATACAAATAAGATTAATTGCACAGTTGTTCAGAAAATGAACCACCAGTAGTTAAACAAAAAATGTTTGTCTTTAAGCAGCCCTTGGATGATTTTTTTTTTTAAACTGTTACAGGAAGTGAAGCGGCTGCCAAATTACCATGCCCGTGAGCCCTAGTCTCATTATCAGCCTAAACGAACGCACACACCCCGCCACTTTCATCCTCTTCCAGGTCCAAGAAAAAGAAAAAGGAGGCATAAAAAAATCCTCCCCTTCCACACAAAGAGGTGTCTCTGAAGTCTGGAATGCACCCTGGCTGTTTGAAGACAAGATTTATACCTGACACCCTCCTTTAAGCTCATTGTTGAGACTCGCCTGCGTTCAAATCAACCGCAGACTGGCTGCTGCAGGTACTTCATCTTACAACGACCACATCATCTAAGATAAATGCACCAGGAATTGCTATCACTTTGAGGTGAAAAGAAAAAAAAAAAAGAAAAAAAAAAAGAAAGAAAAATCACCCCCCTGATGCAGGTAGTGGTAGGAGAAACGAACAGATGGGCATGAAGGAGTGCGTGGGGGAGCGCCCACGGAAGGGGCTGGCAATGGCCAACAGTCTGTGGCATGAGGGGCAAGTATGAAATGAGTTTGGCTGCCTGTGTGGGCACCTGTGTTTCAGCATAGCCGGCCCTTGCCTTTGGCAGCCAGGCTGCAGGACTAGGAGCCAGGGCAGGATGCCTAAACCACCACCACTGCCAGGGAAGGACTGAATCTGCTTGTGAAGGACTGAGAGGAGGTATCTTACTTGGTGGGTAACGATGAGAAGGACTATGGGATCAGCTCATCTCGTCCCCATGTTTTCTGATACAAGCCTGGTTTCCTCATTTTAGGTAAACCCCTCCTCTTCCTAAGCAAGACACTCTCGTCCAGCCTCTTAAATTCCTCTCAGGAGAAAGCCTGTAGCAGTAAGGACTTAATTTTACACTGAACTCATCTGATGGGAAGCAAAGCCATACAGCACTGAGGTATGTGAAGTGAACGGTGGGAGGGATAGAAGAGAGCACTCAGGAGAGTGTCAGAACCTAGGGAAACACGGCTGAATATCCCAGAGATCAGGTTCCCGAAACTCTAGCATTAGCAGGTGTTACGCTAATTACCGGAGACTTTGAAGTAGCATGGGCAGAAAATGGCTGTCATAAAGACAGAATAACAGCCAGTAATTTGAAAAGATATTTATTACCTATATCATCATATCGCTCAAAGGCCCAATAAAAGCTGGGACATAAGGATGCCATTCGTGGTGCAGAACCAGTTAAGAAGCATTTTCCACGGTGAGGAATTACTATGGCATTTGGAATAATGCTGCATTAATCCATGGCACACAAAAACATTTGTGAGGAGATATTCTGAAATCACACTGACAGAGAAAAGAAGGCCAAAACATTACAGTATAGGTGGTTAATATAAAACTTCAAGTCAGAGAAACTTGCGCTTCTTGAGCATTTCATAATGTCTATCTTTGATCCTGGGACCAGAAAGAAATATGGGGTTAGCAAAAAAATTAAGGATCCCTAAGGGCTGTTCTAGCATCACAGATTGGCCCTGCCATTGAGGAGGACCCATCAGCATGTTCCCGATTTAGCCAGTCAGCAAGTTCTAGATTTGGTTTTCTGATTCTCCTTTTTCAAGTATTTCAGGGCCGGGCCTTTACGGGGCTTATTCCCAAATTTCTGGGCTCAGAGGGATGTTTGGGATGTTAAGATCTGGGAAAAAGGAGCTGGTTTAATCCGTTTCAGTTATAGAGCATTTTCTATATTTAGGATTTTAAATTATGTTTTATTAAGAATGCAAATTATGAGCACTTCTAGGACTCCAGGTACTTGCATGTCCCAGCTAGCACATAAACCTCATGCTATTACAAATGTGAATAAAGCAGGTTAAGTTTGCAGCAGATTTAAAATAGGGCAAAAGGGAGGGCGGGAAGAGAGCCGGTACAACATGTTCAACATCTGCCCACTAGGATGGGAGGAGAAACATCTACACTTTAGCTGAACTAAACTGATACAGTTGCCTGTGATGCTGCAGCATCAGTCTCAACTTGGCCGCAGGTGTCCTGTTCTATTTTCACATTTGAAAGATTTACCATTTATAATTTTATTTTATTTTTCTGTGGGGTATTTTGTTGTTTTTTTCTTTTCTTCTTTTATTTTTTTTCCTTGTGGAATGATGTCTTCCACCTGGTGCCAGCAGAAGGTTCTCAGAGAAATCCGTTTCGTCAGCCTGTGACCAGTGTATTGAAAAATGGAGCATGGCTCCACGGCAGCAATCACAGGAATCTGTTGCGGACGCTTAGCCTGGAGCCTCCATAATTTCTGACACTGACTATCTGAGGAAATAGCATTCAGTATTTCATTCTGACATTTCAGCTTTTGACAGCGTGCTACAGAAAGCTGCTGAACCCAAAGTCAAATGCAATAAACGGAGCATGGCTTTGCAAAAAACGAAAGCGCAAGCAAGGCCAGTTCAGCTTGCCCTATCTCACAGGGAGCCGCAAGACAGGGAAACAGAAATACGTAGCTCTAGGCAGTTGTTCCATTGCTGCCTGCCTGTTAAAAATAACTTGTAGTTTTCAAGAAGCAGTTACAGGCGCTACCAGGGCCTCCTGGCCTAAAAAGAGCATGAGCAATGAATTAAGCAGCAAACGCCCTGGATTTCCCAGCAATTCTTTCTCCAGCCCCCAGAGAGACACCACCTTTCTCTCCATCCTCCAAGCATTTGCTGGTTTTGTCACCATTCAGTCCTTTGCCTCATATTAATTCAGCTGCTTCTTCAATACGCACACTCTGTGGCGTTGATGACACCTTCTCTTTAGCTCTGCATTATTCCTCTCGCCATCTTTCCTCACTCCTCTCCAGCTGGAGAAGCACAGTGGTGGAAAGCAGCTGGTACCTCTTCCTCCTGCTTGCATCCCATGTTATTCCCATAGTCACTGCTCATGTACCCAACTCATCTTCATACACCTGGGAGCCCAAACACGACTTGAGCATCCTTTGCTACAACCCTCATGTGTGTTGCAATCCTGACCTTCTGCTCTACCAGCTCCCTTCATGCAGCCATTCTCCATAGCTATTCAGCTCCTCCATAAACCGAAGGTGGGGAAGACACACTGGGCACATTCTGCCTCTGCATCAGCATAATCCCACCTAGAGCGAAATCCCAGGCAACTCACCCTCATCTGCTTGGAGCCCATTGCCACCAGGGCAATGTGGCATCATGCATCATCAGCCTCAGCCTGCAAAGGGGTGGGTAACGTCAAGAGCAGCTTGCAAAGTGAAATGCAACTACCCAGTCATATTTATGAATTGTGAGGCCTGTGAGAAGGGCCTCTTCCTGCCTCCTGGCACACCCACTCCTCCCCAGGAGGTTGAGAACAGCTTGCCTGGTCCAGGAGGTCCCTTGGAGTCCCCCAGACCCTGGTCTGGAGTAGGTCTTAGAAGACAGCTCAGCCTGACTAAATGCATTGCCTTGTGTAAATGGTGGGAAAGTCACACTTAAAGTTTCAACAATGTATTCTACATCAAAACCCTATCATAGAAAATAATTTATTTCGGTGACTGCTTACTTGAAGTAAAGAAAGAATTACAGAAACAGCATTTCTGGAAGATGCAACCATCAAGCGCACAACAGCAACTAAGGAACTACATTTCTTTTACAGCTTGTTTAAAATGTCATGCTGTGCAGAGACCTGGGGGCATGTTTTAGTGACATGCTTTAAACGGTGAACAGTGAAAGCTAATACTTCTCCAAAAAAGGATGCAAGCAGGAAACTTGTTTAAAGGACAAGGCTTTCAATGGATAGCAAGTGCTTGTGTTCACATGTGTGCTCAGGTTGCTTTCAGAGTCTTTTTTTGGCTGTCTTGGCTCTGCCTTCTAAGACATCTTCAAAAACTCATGTATGTGCCTAAATGCCAAATATGTATCCTGCATCTCAACTTCAACAGCAGGTGACAGTTAATTAAAACCATGCAGTACAGAGAGCTCGTCCTTTTCTGATAAATGATGGTATTGACAGGTAAGTTATTTTTACATTATGCTTAATTACGTCAAAGTTCGACCCACCAGTGTGCAACAGAAAGGGTAGCATTTTTGTTTGTTACTAATAAGCTGTGTTTGTTACTTTTCTTCTGAAATATTGGCATGTAGTAAAAGGTGACCCAAACCCACACACATTACATGCCAATGAAAACCGTTTCATGTTTGATGTCATGTCATGACACACTGAATNTACCCCGCCTGCCCCCCCCCACCCCCGCCCTCCGAGCAGCATCAGCAGCTGAAATCAGTGGGCCTGGTAAAAGAAAAGTGTATTAGTGCAGTTAGCAGTGTCTCCTAAATAAAACTCAAATAGTCTTCAATAAAAGCAGTTTTTTGAAGTCTGCCTTCAGTGTTCAGCAAATATTATAGTTCCTGTAGACAATTTTTACTTCAAAGCCAGTCAAAAGCCTGGAAATGAAAACCACAGATGACCACATTCATACCACCTATTACTCCTTCACTGAAGTTTTTTCTTGCAGTCTCTTGCTCCTAAATTTCTGCTGTGCTCTCTACTTGCACTTGAATAGCTACTCT
>VXBJ01004347.1:348253-389989 GCA_013400055.1 Nycticryphes semicollaris | reverse complement strand
GTTGGGGTTTTTTGGTGTTTGTTTTTGTTGTTGTTGTTATTATTTTTGATTGGAAATTATTTTATGCAACTGCCTATCAGAGACAGTATTAAGCTGTGCTCAGCAATGACTAAACTCCGTTCCTTTGAGCTCTATCAGAAATATTTTTGCTGACTTTGATAGGAAGAGAAACTTTATTTTAGGATGGTAATTTCAAAATTCTTTATGTTATAAGTGGTAAATTTAAGTTCGATGTTTGAGGATGCTGTCTGTTTCATAGTTCCTAACTACAACGGTCTATAAACCAGCACCAGGTAGTTTAACAGTTTCTGCCATTTTAGCCTTTGATCTCGTCTGTTCCTCGTATTTTTGCAGTCCCAGCTTTTCTCTTCTAAGATGTGTGATCTGGGTGCACACAGCCTTTTAGTTTCCTTCTTTTCAGTGACAGAAGCCAGTTTCTGTAAAAGCCTCAATTTATCAGTTATTAGTGTACAGACCCTTTTACCTCCCCGGTCTTTCTAACAAGCAGTGGAGTGTGCACACAGTTGTGAGAGAAAAATGGAACATGTCACAGGAATGCATCCCTCTAGCCTGGATAATTACAACTATCTAATCCTGAAATATTAAAATGGTTCTTGCTTAAAAGGAAAAGAAAAATCCTGACACTCAATCTGCAAATATGCTGCTTAAGTGGCACTTCAGTAGTTTTTCTTTATGATATATCCGAAGGAAGAGATGGATGCACTGTCAGAATTAAAAGCTCTCGCAGTACTTGGCCATATGTTTCTGCTCTGGTCCCCAGCCTGTTACATTGCTGAACAGAGGATAAGGGCTGGTCTAGTAGAACTTCATGAACAACACAATCTTCAGGGGAGAAACCTTTCCAGGGTTCCTTCTTACCAAAGATTTGTCTTGAACTTGGATTCAGGTGAATTTTGCAGCACCATGTCCTGGCCGTAAAGCCTAATAATCCAGAAGTTTATTAACACAATCTGCATGGGATGTACATCCATCAGCATTTGCACAGCAGAGACAAAGACACTGAGAAACTGGAGGTCATCTTTCTATGCCAAGCTCCAGTAGGGAAGCAAACATCTCATCGAAGATTAGTTGAGAAGGGCTGGATGCTGGAAGTTTGCAACTAAGGTTGATCTTGGCCTTCAGGATCAAAAGGGTCTCAGGTCTATTGATATTTCAGTATGCCAAAAGCCTAGTCAAGCTTTATAAATTCTTTATAAACAAACATTATAAACTCTTGGTTTTCCTCCCCATCTCCCCAGTGGCCATTGACTGTACCCAAGTAACACTACCAAAACACAGTTTACCCCACACATGTTTATTATCAGAGCAGGCCCCTGGATAGTTGGTTCATCAAGACCCTCCTAGTATCATGTGCACAGCAAGACAGGCAAGGGTCAGCTGAGATACCACTAACTGCTGGAGACGTTTCTTGTGGGGCACAGAATGGGGCAGCATCAACCTCCTGAAAAAGCCGTTCTGCTGTAAAACTGACACAGCCCTTGCAGTCGCTTCTGCTACATAAAATCTTACCAGCCCTCCCCTCCCAAAAAGGAAATGAGCAGAATTTAAGGCACCGAATCCAAAAAAAGCTCAGCTCTGCAGAACTGAGTCTGCAAAAGAATAAATGCTGGAAACTCTATGAAATCCACCGGGGATTTTGCTGCAGATGGTCAGACGTTATGGTAATGTAAAACCTGTTGGTAGATTCATGGCGGGTGATTCAGCTCAAGTATTGTGGATTAACTTCACAGAGTGCCACTTCTGACAGTTCAAAACCAGCACTCGCTTGCATTAGATCAGGATGATGTGGCCCTGACTCCGTCTCCACAGAGATTTGAAAATCCACTGGCAAAGCTTTAACTTCTTCAAAAGACAATAGTAGATAGTGCTTTAAAATAGTTTTTGTTTATCTTTCATTCTTTTATTTCTAATGGTCTCCTTCTGAATTTGAAAATAACTTCCTCTCTACTTTTGTTCTGATTTCCCTGGTGGAAAGAAACTGAAAGATCTGAGCTATGTCAAGTCAGAAGAAATGTGTGCAAAGCTAACGTGGTTCAGGAAGCAGTGTTTGATCACTAAATGTTGCCACAGAGCCAGCAAGAGCTGGGCGCATCACCCTTGTGGGAGCTCTGCCATCAACTGCGTGGGCCCAGGATCTCGGTTTGTTTTTTATAGAATTGGATGAATTACAAATCAAACAAAAGAACAACAAGTTACTTGGCCTGCAAATAATATTTAGATGTCCTAATCTTCTGCTGTAAGAAGCCAGGTTCTTCGTTTTCTGGGAAAAGTATGGCCAAGCACTTAGTCAACATGGTGACTATAGGCACAGGTCAGTAATACTTGCCAAGATGGACAGTCATCCACCTTGTTCAGTAATATCTAAGCCCTTACAGGGACTTACCTCCTTGGAATATACCTGGCAAGAAAGTGTCTCTGTTTCTGCAAATGACTCCTGCCCAAACAATTCACTGGCCAGAACATTTTGAAATATTAGGAAGGGTTTTCCCTACCAAGAGCTTCTGCTCCAGGAGCTGTTAGGTAAAAAGGGGCACCTGTTTCTGGATGTGTCATAAAAAATATAATGAGTCTTGAGGGCACCCACCAGAAGGCAACAAAGGCCTGTTTGGAGGATAACCGGAGGGAGAAATGGGATACTTGTAACAGGAGTGAATGGAGAGGCTGATCTACCCCCAGTTCTTCACAAATGACTCATGCAGGGTGTGGTCATGCTGGAACCTCTCCGGTTATTCGGCTATAGGCAGTAGCTCACTTTGCAATTTAGCTACCCTTTAGCCGAGAAGAGAAGCAGCATAGATACGATCTGAAATTCAGTTCCATCCTTGCACAGTTAAAGGAAACAACTCTGTTGAGGATATTAGAGGGGAATTCCTCCACTGATGACAACATGAGAAAAACATTATCTTAATATTAATCTTATCGTCAAAAGCTTATGCCGCTATTTTTTCAAAAATTGAGACTTGGCCCATTTATCTAGCATGGCTGTATGGGTTCAATTAGAAATTGTAGGCTCTGACAAAATATTCCAGCCCTCCAAGAAATGCCACCTTTACATGAAGCCATTTTCGGAGGAATTCAAAACACCTTTGTGGTACAGTCATGCATTCAGGACAGCATTTTCAGAGAGGTAATTTCTACTGCATACAATTCAGTGTGATCCCTTGAAAATTACCATCTCATTATCTGATGTGAAAAATTAAAACATCACATGTTTTCCATCTAGCTGCAACAGAGAAAAAAAAATAAGCCTGTTTATGGCAGCAGTTTTCTATAAAAGCTATCTATATGCTGAAAAAAATAATAAAAAAAAAGCCTGCTGGCTTTTTCTGGGCACATTCTCATCTGAGCTCTTTGTTGTGCACTACTGCAAACAGCAACACAACTATGCTCTACCCTACTGACCAGAAGAGCTGGGCCACACTTACGTAAAAGTTTCACCCTTGTCAGACATCTCCAGTGAAATTTGGCTCACAAGAGCTTACCTGAAGATGAAATTGTGCCCACTGAGTGGTGCAGAGCCAAGCTGGCTGCTGATGAATATACTTGATTTGATTCTTCTTGTTTCATTTAATTTAAAAATTATTTTCTTATCAGTGTTGCTCTTTGATATGAGATGCCTAAACATTCTTTTATTTTCACTTTCTATATCTTAGACATTTCTGACAGAGAAGAACAAAGAAATGAGTAATCCTGATCAACGTCATGGGGTTTGACCACGCTTTGCCCAAGCACATTAATTTCCTTTTAAAATTTTCGATCTCTCATGATTTTTCTTATAGAGCTGCTAGGGTTACCAACCAGTTGTCTGAAACATTTCAAGACCTGTCATTCCAAACTACAGTGTACAACAGTAGCCATAGGCCTTGTCTATTCCAAGGAACAGCAGCTGTAGGTGTGAAAGCTTTCCTTGTAGCTTGAGGCATATAAAGAGGTTTTGGGTGGTACCCCAAGCAGGCGTTGATCACTAAGCTCCTTGGCTCTCTTGTACTAGATGGGGATCTCACCCACCATCCCATGGGGGACAGACCTGGTGTGGTAACCAGTAACTTTTCATGTAATGTTTAAAGCTCCACTGATTAGAAAAATGAAAACACTTTTTTTCTCTTAGGCGTACAAGTGTCTAGCTGCTGTTTTTCTAATCCACAGTATCAGTGCTGTAGCCATGGCAGCAGCATCTAAAATGACAGTCTTGCATAGTCGTGCAAAGCTCACACAGGCCACTTTACTGTTGGAATAGGTTTTGCAGCCCTGGCTGAGCTCTCTGCACCCCCAGAGCTGGTCATTTCAAAACTACTCCAGCGCCACGTACAGCTACAGCGTACCATGCTTGGAGCAGGTATGTGATGGCACTGCTGCCCAGAAAGTCCTCAGTGTGGGCAGCAGCCTGCTTTCCTCTCCAGACCTCAGTCCCACACCACCCTTTTACAGCAAGATTGTGGAAGCAGGGAAATTAAAAATCGGCATGCTGCAAACATGTATTCACATGTATAGGTAGTACAGCTGTAACACTACCGATGCTGCGGTATCTTACAGAGTTGGTTGTGATTCTAAAAAAGTATAGTAATAGACTAAAATGCACAGGCAAATCAGTTTGCAATGTTAACACAAAACTGAAAATAGCAGTTTCACTATCCTCTGGAGAAATATGTGCTTCCACTCAAATAAAAAATCCCGCCGGATTAGAGTTTGTGAACTGGTCAGAACATCAGTACTTTTAATAACACAAAAGTCTAAAACACATTTGATGTGAGGAAACGTGAGCTTTTAATCAAAGATACTACCAGAAACTGTAGCTACTTTCTTTAGCAGTTCTTTAGCAGAGAAACCCACTGAATGGGAGATCTCGTTCAAACAAAACCTAAAACCGACATGATTTCCAGCCGTAGCCCTCATTGACATCCCCATGCCCGAGCAGTTCCCATACCAGAGCCATGTCAGCTTTGGAGAGAGGCAGCAGATGAACTTGATGCAAGCCTACCTTGTGCAGATGCGCTCACCACTGCCGAAGCCCGGAGAAGAGGTCCTCTGGCGGGTACAAGGCTCGGGGTAACCACTTGGTTGGGCTCTCACAGGTGCCAAGAATCACGCACAGCCAGCACGCTTCACCTCTCCTCACAGAGCTTGTCATGAATGTCCCTAGCTGGGTTCCAGGGAGCCCAAAAGCACTAAAGTCCTCAGCTGCCGGCCCCACGCTCCTTTCGCAGGCTCCCAGGGGCTTCCCAACAACTTCTCCTTCTGCTGTGGAAGTTTGGGAAAGCCGCGGGCGCCGGAGCGGGCTCCGCTCGCTGCAGAAACTCGCCTACCCCACCTAGAGGTGCACCGCAGGATGAGGAAGAGCTCGGCATCCCTCTCCGGCTTCTGCCAGGTTCGTATTTGGCTGGTGAACAGGAGGAAGAGAAGGTTTTTGTATCAGGTTGGGCTTGAAGAAAGGGCATTGAGCAGAGGAACATTTCTGGGCAGCTCCCGCGAGTGGAAGGGACAAAGGGGAAGTTTGATGAATGAACTGGTTCAATTCAGTGGATGCTGTTATGTCAAAATCAAACTGTTCTGCATAAATATTTTGGTTTTGAGGGAATATGGGGTGACTCCTCTGAAGCCTGCTTCACTATCCTACCACTCAGCAGCACGTTTGGGGGCTTCTTGGACTTCCTGCAGGACTCCATCGGGGTAGGACAGCATGGGAGATCCCAAGAATCGCTGGGTCCCAGGGAGCTGTGGGCAGGCCAGGGCACACGCAGCTCCCTGTTACTTTTAGCAAATTCTAAAGCTTAATGTTTTTCAAATTGAAAGTGTCATAGCTACCTTTCTGAACCAATGATTCTTTTCTTCCAAACAGAAATATTCTTACACTGTTAAGCTTTCTAAGGGTTGTAAATTCTGTCTGTCAACTAGCTCTGCTTGAGGGAATTACCAGTATTTCTGCAAAGATGGCATTCCTTAATGTTGGAAAATGTGAAACAATCTACTCAGTTAGCATTTTTTAACACTGAAGTAAAAGTAAATGAAATGTTAAAAAAAATCAAAAAAAGAAAACACCTGCAAATGGCTTGAGTGCAACTAGAGCAGTTAACTTGGAGATCATTAAGGAGAAACATATCAACATTACAACTATTTTTGTGAGCATCTAGCATATAGTATGAAAAGCTGACACTGCTTAGTAGATCAGTGGAAAATATTTCTCAAAGGAGACCTTTCAGCCTTGTTGGGGTACAAGATTCATAAAGTCTATATTCTGTTATATATGCTGTTCTTGTAACTCCACAGCTGACCTGACAGTCACGATACTGTGTGCATTGAAAACAGGTACGCATTTGTTCTTTTCTAACACACACAAAACTCCATGTGGTGAATCAACATTAAATTATATAATTGGGCATTTTTTCCTTTTATTAAGAAGAATATTCAGTTCAGTGGTTCCAGTTTTCAAAGACTGACTCTGGGCTACACGGCAAGTTGTTTCCTTCTTGCCTACAGAGAAGTAAAGGTTATTGCTTCTATCACAAAGCAATACATGGCTAAGGCTGTCTGACCTTCCAAAGGGGCTGCTTCTCTTAACAGCAGGTGAATCGTTCCTGAACTTAGTTCTTTGTTGAGATAAGGTTAAATGAGAGACAAGGATGAAGGCAGTAAAAGCAGGGCAGGCTCACTGGAAATGATGGAATAAACTATAGATCACGTTGCCTCCCTACAGCCCACAGGGTGTCTCTTGTTCCTGAGAAGAGACAAAAGTGCCAGGACCATGACAGACAGAGAAAGTGTGGAGCAGAAAGCAGAAGGAGAACAATAGTTTTTGAGTCCTGTTTTCTGTGCATGTTTGTGTTCCCTCCTAACAACTTATGAATCTACTGACCAACAAAGATATGTTCTCAGAAGTCTCTAATAATAAGCAGCTGTCTGAAGACAGTAATAACTGTGTAATAATATGTTGCCCAGATCTGGGAAAAGCATGATGTGAACACACCTTAAGAGAAAGCAACAAATCCACGCAGAGAGAGACCTCACACATTCTCCAGTCACCTGAAAAACATACATCTTCTTAGACCACACAAGTCAGTCAACCCACAGGACACAAATCTGTAGGAAATAAGGATTCATTAATTCCAGCACTTCTGGAACAAGATATTTTTCTGAGGATGGTTTATCATCGTGGGTCTGAGAGTCTCCAGAGGATTTTATGTTTTATATCTTTCATCTAAATTAGGTTATTTTTCATTCTTCTGTTTTCCTAGTCATCTAAGCAGAAGGCAATCAAAAGCCATAACTAGAATGTGCTCTTGGCTGTCTAACAGCTCTGCTGATCTCAGGGAACCCAGGCTATGCCTAGGGTAAAATGACAATGCAATACAACTGCTCAAGGACCTGTCTCTGAGTAAACTCCTCATGATTTGGTCCTGAAGTCCACATCCTACCAGGGCTGAAAGCTGGCCCGAAGGAGCTGCTCAGCAGCGATGCTGAATGTATGTCCTTTGCAGCGGGGAGGAGCTGTGTAAAAAAAAGGGAGCTAATCTTTTGCTGACCCAGTTACTGTGGAAAAGTAAGTATGAAAAAAAAAGAAGAGCTGCCTTTGTCAAAGGGCCTTGAAAATGAGAGCATCTTTTAAGTTAGGACTTTGATGCTTGACATCAGGTATCAGGGTGAAAGGATTAACTCCCTCTTTCAGCCCCTATGACATCAATGTGCGTCCACCTATCCCGAAATTCCTACCCTGAGCCCCCAGACAAAACAAGGTGACTTGCAAGCATCAGTGCCAAAATAAGTGTATGTGGTCACAGGGAAGGAAAAGAGGGTTGAGTCGTGATAATCTATGAACTTTATCATCTGGGCTTGTGACACTTCTTACTGTTTACCTTTTCTGCCAGGAGAGAGGGCTCTGTGGCGCATGGTTATCTGTTGTCATGTAATCATCCTTCCACTCTACCTTCAGTCACATCAGAGGCAGCACAAGGACAGAATATGTCACCGCCATATTCCTTACTTTTATCCAAGGGACCTTTGTTTATCCTAAAGTCATAGGAGAGGCATGATGACATGAAAAGTGCCTGCACTACATGTCTAAAACAGACAGTGAGTTTGTATTGTGTGTGTTGTTGCTGCTGTCACCAACTAAGTAAGGCTGATGGAACCCCCCCTTCTACATTTTGCATTCTCTCTCTTTTCTGCAGCAGCTGTCTGGTCCTGCTCCACCATGGTGCAGGACACTTGCATCCAGACATGGTGACACAAGGAGGAGAAGGAGAGAAGATTATGAAACACTTTGGTCCTTGGAGAACTTTACACCTAAGCTGAGTCATCTAAGGACCTCTTTTGTGATGCTGTGATGCTCATCTTGGAAAACTAAGGGCTAAGAGAGAAAAATATTGTAAGAAGGAAAAGTAAAATAATTGAACAGAACATCCTAGGAATTAAAAGACAGCACTTCTGGAGCTGTACTTGATAAAGGGCCCCTTTCCCAGAACTTACATTTATTTCCCAAAACAGAACTGCAATCACACAGCTGTAAAGGGCTTCCATCTTCTATTAGTATCCTTTCTGCTTCAAAGGCTGGGTTCACTGATGTTAAACTGATGACTACATGTGAGTGTGCTCATACAGAGCTTCTAATCCTCTTCCTTTCCTTCATAATCCACCCAATCCCCTCAGTCAGGTTTATAGCAACACTTATGCCACCCTCAGCCCTTCTCCTCAAACACTTTCTACTTCAACGTGGTTGGCAAGTAGATTCTGCTCTTCACTGGTGTTGTCCATGGACAACAGCATTCTGTTTCAGCTGCTGCAATTTTCTATCAGGTCTGAGAAAACACACATGGTTTCTGATTTGTGCAGAGACTAGTCTGAAAAAAGTTTCCTACAGCCAGAAAGGTTTGGTTTATTTCAAAGAGTATCTCTCAGAGACTCTTCAAATTTTCCTGATTCACTTCTCCAGTTGACTCATTACAAGACCCTGGCCTCACAGATATCTGGGAACTGAAGCTGATTACCAACACTCACAAAATCCTATGCAGCATTTGGAGAACTTCTTCCGAATCATTAGGCAGGCCATTCCAGGCTATCTTATTTGAATATTTTTTCTAATTTTCAGAATTATTTCTTTGTACAAGGAAGGTAGCAAGCACCTGAAAATTATGAAGCAATTAGCTTAGCTTAAACACCAATAGCAACCGTCCTCTTGTATTTGTAATAAAGGTTTGAAATAATTAACAACACATTTCTGTGCCTTCTAGAATGTATGCAATTAAGAAATATATTAATCATAACTCCTTTCCTAGAAGGAAGACTTCATGCCAACTACTGTAGAAGTACATAAACCAAAACCAAATAAAACCACCCTTTCCCTTGTTGCTGAGAGAGAACACTTTATATGGTACATGATATTTTCTTCACAGTCTATGAAAAACTGAGGTAAGCTTTGGAGAACAGAGGAAGATGGATCCAAGCACAACTCTTTCTCAGATGTCCAAAAAAGCTAAGGAAAGAGCGCAAGCTAGGAAAGAGATAAGCCAAAGGGTAAGGAACAAATGGGTACAGAATACTCAAGATGATACACTGTTGTAGGAGCTTGTATTAAAAGTACCGTTAAGAGTCTTTTTCCTGCATTACAAAAGTCTGTTGGAGTTTTGCTATGGATTTAATAAAAAGTTTGGGGGCTAGGACAATCTCAAGCTCTTTTGAGCTAGACTTTGGATATAAAATTTTAAACCAGGGGTCAGTGGATACTGTGTTAAACTGTATTTCCGTCTGGGCTTGCAGTTTCTTTCTCCGCACTATCTTTGTTTGCATGTATTTTTTTGCATTGTAATTTTTCCCTTTGGCATATATGTTGTCCTTTTCTATGCATTGACATCTCTCTACTTATTGTTGTAAAATTATTTGCTTTACCAAAGTCTTTCCATATAGTTTCACTTAGTTTTAGTCCTTGATGCATATTCGCTGGAAAAGACATTTGTCAAATGGTTAGTTTATTTTTCTAATCATATTCATATTCCTAAAACTTTTTCACATTTCTTAGGCTTTATTATTTGAGGAGGAGAAAGAACTATGGGTATTAAAGAACATTAATCTGTGATGCTTCTGGATTTATTATTTGTTGTTCCAAACCCTCTTCATCTTTTCTGATCTTGCCTATCTTATTTAATTTCAGAATTTCTCTGCTGAAATCAACCAACGCAGAAGACGCCAATGTAAGACAGTTTCTTTATCACCCTAACTTTAGGGGTGCCCTATCTGTGTATAGTCAATATAAGTTATTCATACTTACACACATGTTGATGTTCTGTCCAAAAGATGACAGTGTGAGCTGACATATTTTCTGTGTTTTGAAAACAGTCTGATTTTACCAATGAGTCCATCTTTGGTGTCAAATTGTGAGAGAAAATAACAGTTCTGAAAAATCAGACTACAAGTTCCTTAGTCACAGAAGAAAGGGAGCAATTTTGCCTATGCTAATATTTAGCAAAGTCTTTCATTAGGAAACCTGAGCATAAAGTTTTGACTTAAGTATTTTAATTTTGAAGAAAGGAAAATTTGTACTTTCCTTTTTGCTATATCCACACCAATCAGAGAGATATAAGTCTGTGAATGTTGCTGTTTGCATTTTCACAATGACAAATGAGTTATTCAATTCTCCAAACTTTCCTCCTGCAGTGAATGTGCTCCAACACCGTGGACTTTTTTAGACCTGTAATTATTTCTTGTTAGTGTTATTGGCATTGTAGTGCTGATCTGAAAGGAAATCTTCCCTCTGTGCTTTTAATGGCCCATCTCTGGTACACAGGAAGAATACAAGAGCTAGGAAGAAACATGAATGTAAGTGGAGGGAGGTGAGAAAAGCAGGAAAGGAAGACAGGAAGGCACAGGGCAATGGTTAGGTTGGAGGGAATGAAGAAGGGGACAATGACAGGCTAGAAGAATGGGAATATTAGCATAAAAGGAAAAGAAAGTGATGAGTCTTAGCAAGAAGAAGAAGAAGAAGAGAGAACACTTGCAGAGGGAGATGAGAGGGAGAGAGGGAGAAGAGAAAACTGGGAATGACCAAATGTTAATATAACTTCAAAGGAGAGTTCTTTATTTTTCAGGCTTTTTTCTTTTAGGGATCTGAAACGAAAATTGGCGCCCTTCTTGGGTCTATATGTATATCCTTGGCTGGACACCTAGGCACTCACATGTATGCCTGTGAAGGAGAGAAAGGACACAGTGTGAGACCAGAATTAACGTAGCAAAGCCAGAATTCAGGGTATGTCCACAGCGAAGATTGCTGCTGCAACTTCTGTCTCCAGACATGGGATGTGTACCCACCCCAGTCAATGGTACATTGAACGGGTAGCTCTTGGAGCAGTCTTATTTTTCTTCCTTATGCATTGTGCAGGCATGAGCATTATTAATGACACAGCAGCAAGCCCTGCTACACATGTATTAACTTTCTTATGGATGTTGCCAAGATATTATGGATGTCTCATGTAAAACACTCAGTATTCCAGAGCTTTACAAGCAATATTGATTGTGTCTTCAGCGTCTCTCTAAAATGGGATGTGTTAGCCTGATTTAATAGAAAAGAGAGGGAGACAGAGGAGAAATGATGATCAAATATGCCCAATAATTTCAGATGTTTGATTTCAAATGCCTCAGGAATGATTTTTCAGTATGCAGCCCTTGATATATTCCAGCGTAGTTTGCAATGACTTCTACGGCAGCCAGCACAAGAGCTTATCGCTCTGTCAGGCCTTTATTGTGCATCTTGTGGGAAGCAGGATAATAAGGCAAGGAAGACCTGAGACAAGGTTCTGGCAGAGGCAGAGTTTCCAGGACAGCACTCAGTTGCCTGAAGCATGAAAATGCTCCTTCTCCTTCTGCACACCTTTGCCTCTGCCTGTGACAATTCCTGTGATTAGGAGCTTCACTTGTTTAGACATTGCAGTGGAGGAGGTGTCTTAGCAAGTAGTACTTTAGCAGTACTTTAGCACATAATTAAAAAGATTACTGTAGTTTACACTTGCAAAACAATTTGAGTTCAGATTCTTAATTCAGTTCCAGATGCCTATTTCTGCCTTATCTTCTGTAACTCCTGCCAGTCAGGTAAAGTCAGTCTCCAGCACTGCTATACTCATTGGGTGACTGGGTCTGGGCAGGTGTTGGCTGGACATGGCTGGGTGAATCAGCTCCACGGGTTTTGCCTGCTGGAGAGCTGCCCGCAGCCATGGGGGCCCCTCTCCCCAGCTGGGAAGGGGTGTTTCCACATGGTAGGGCTACGCCTGGAGCATTCCCCCATTCTTTGAGCATTCCCCAGGCTGCACAGCCAGGCAGGGCCTACCCAAGTTGGGCACTGAGCCAGAGCTCCTTTACCACCTGGGAGCTGCAGAAAGAGAGGGGAAACAGCCTGAGTGCCTGCTGTGGCACAGCCCTGCCCTGTGGACAGAGGCACTGCCCAGCCCTGCCCTGGGACAAGGCACCAAGACTCACCAGAAGGTGATTTGGTGTCCTTGCCTTCCTCTTCCATAGCGCCATCGCTGACTGCCCCCTTCCCACTGCTGAGCACCTGCAGCTTGGCCAGGGCCAGGCAGACATGGGGGTGCAGAGTGCTGCCAAATCTACAGAGAGGAGTGGTAGGGTGCGACCTGGAGGTGGCCAAGTTGGTGGCTGCCATTGAACATCGCCCTGCCACAGTCGCAGCCATGGGTGCATCCAGCGGCAGGGTGCCGGGGCCCTGGGGCTTTGGAGGAAAGGAGCTCCACGAGTCTTACTTGGCCTTGGCGATGACCAAGGTGTTGCTGAAGAGGAGGAGGTCCCCATTCCTCGTCTGCTGGCCCTGGGTCACCTTCATGTGTTGGTGTTGCAGCTGCTTGGGTGGTGCTGCCACAGGCAGATTCTGCTGCAGGGGCTCAAGGTCATCCCTGCAGAGCAGATGACAACAAGCATGAGCAAGGTGGTGGCTGCGGGGCCCAGCCTGTGCCAGGCACATCCCCAAGCCATGGGAGGAGCTCACCTGGAGCCATGGCAGCAGTTCACCTGTTCCATCTCAAGGGAGAAGCCTCATGTGGGGGACAGCTATGGAGCTAAGGACAGTGATCAGCTGGCCCACATGAGGCTGCCAAGGGGATTTGTGGTGCCAACAAGTGCTGTCAGAAGCACACTGGCCAAGAGCTGGACTCTTCAAGTACCACTCACTCTGTGCTAGCACAGCACTGTCCCTGCAAGGCCCTGGGGACATTGCCGGGCCAGCACTGGGTCTAGCATTGATCCAACTCTGGTGATGACCAGCAGAAAGGGATGCATTTGCCTCAGGCCAGAGAGACATGATCTGCAGGACAAGAAACAGGAAAGGAATGCTTGATGAAGCTGATGTGGAGTTACTAACTTAATGGAAACTGCAAGTTACTTGTCTTTGAAACAGGATATTCTGCTGTGTGCTGTGTGCAAGTGCTTGCACTGGCCCAAGAACCGCAATCGGTACTCCCTTCATGTATTGAACAAGTTGGTTTAGTGTGTCCACCCAGAATGAGTAGCTGTAAATAAAACATAGAGGGTTTTATAGTATGAAATATGCTGTCCAGCATAAATGTTGTCCTTCATGTCCCTCTCAGGTGACAGAAATGGCTGTGCATAATACATTCCATATGAAGTTCATATGTCAGCTTCCCAGCTGTGGAGATGTGCCAGCTGGTGGGCATTTGCTCACGGAGCTGGTGAGTAAGCCAGCAAGGCCTCCCGCAAAGGGTGCAATGAGTCTGAAGGTGCCTCCAACTCAGTGTTTGTCTTGGTTTGAGGTAAAACAGAACCCACTTTTTTTTTTTTAGTAATTTTCCTTTTCAGCTAAGCCTCTTCTAACAAAATCACTCTCTGAACATGAATGGTTTTGACCTTAGAAACCTCTTTTAAAATGAGGTTTCTCAATTGGTAGTGGTTTCAGCTATTGGTTCAAACCCAAAATCTAATAGAAATTTGGATCATATTACACATAAAAATTACTCCTAATTATGTCACAATTTGTCACCTAAATGGTGGAAAGAAATTAAAGAGTCTTAAGTCACAAGTCTGGCAAAACCAAATTTCATGTCTAGTAGAATATCCCATTCCATTCACCAGCCAACTGGTGTCCATGCTCTTTCTCCAGAGTGACAGGAGACCTTAAATTCACATCCCTTAAAATCAATTAAGCTTTTATTACTCTTAATATATATAATATATCTTTAATCTGGGAAACTTGTATTAAGAGGAATTATTCAGGATGCTTTTCCAAATATGTGCTTGTAGCACATTTTTCAAAGATACTGCAATGAATTTCCATTTTGTTTATAACTATTTCCTTGGCAGATTACTTGCCTTCATGAATGTAGATGGTTTGCAGATTTGATTAATATTTTAATACAGTATTGTATCATCTGAAATATATGACTGTGGTATATTACTAACCTTCAAAATAGATAATAAATTCAAATAGTCATCTGGTTAAAAAGAGCAAACCCAGCCTTGCAATAGTACTTCCATATGAGTGCAGATGATTTAAGGTTAGCAAGTAGTTAGGAGGCAGGGGTGATGCAACCGTCTGCACCATCTACTACCCACTGACAGGCTGTTCTCTAAATACCCTCCTTGTTTCCATTTTAAAGGTGAACTGTAAGGCTGTGTGCTTGCTCAGAGGTAGGATCCCAGTCCTGTTTGTCATGAAGCAGTTCATTACCTTTCTCAGACCAGAATCCACCTTCCTTACATTGCCTTTAGTTCCCACAACAAATCAACTGAGCTGCTAGGGTTTTTCTCCCAAAAGGAATCCTAAGCTTTTTCCAAGATTATTCTAAAATGCTAATTCTTGGAAAAACACCCTCAGGATAGAAGGTGTATATAGGTGTGTGAAAGGCATGTGTGTTTGTTTCCCTTTCCAGCACAGCTAATAACAGAGTATTCAAGGTATTCCCTTGATACCTAGGGCCTGAATTAAACTGAGAGCTTACACTAAGACCTCTTCCAAGCATATTCACTGCTTGCTGGTTAAAGGCTTTCATCTTATTATTTTTTAGTTTAAACTAAAGGGTGGAGACAGAGAAAATTGGAGTGAGATGTTGGCAGCAGCCAAAGATTTTGTTTTAAATTGATGCATTTTTTTTATGCTTTCCCTGGCCCATGGTCTTGATTGTTCTGGGCAAGACTCCTCAGTAACATTAGTGAGCATGTAAATAATATCCATGAAGTCAATAACTACTGTTGAAGCAACTACTGTCCCACAGCAGGGGAAAACACCTCTGTTCTGGCAGCCTGCACAGATGTCTTAAGATCTTGTGCCTGGAAAGAAAGATATGGGAGCCAGTTTGTACCTTCAGTTGACTTCAAAAGGACATTCACAAAATGTTAAGGTTGGGAAGACAGAATGAGGGTCATGAGGGCACAGCTGGTCACAGACTAATAGATCTCACTTGTGCCACTCCAGCATCTGCACTGGCTGATTTACCTTTATACTGACTTCTCACTGTGTAAATACTGGTAAAACCCTTCCAAGGGTCTCCTTTGGACATTTTCTTTCAACAGGTTATGGAACGTCTGAAATGCCTCCCTTGTTTTTATATCTTTCAAAGGTAGAAAGCTGTTCTTTTCTATTAATGAACTGAAATGAAATTCTCCAGCTGCAATACACCTCTTTCTCTCTTTCCACCTACTCCCTTTGCGATGTTCCTGTGTCCTTTGCCTTCCTGTTGCAACACTACCCAGATGTCTTACTCTGTTAACCAAAAAAACCCAGAGACCAAATGAATTGTTTGCTGGCCAAATATTATGCAGGTCTACTCCAGAAGTTCATGAAATATCTGGACTTTATTTATGGTACATGCTGGACAAACAAAACTTAAGTTGCTTTCCTAATGGCTCTACCTATACCGCCATATTCCCTTGAGGCTCAATTTGTATTTAAGCCCAAATTCTCCCATTATCCTACTGCTTTATATACTGGTTCATGTCATGACTCACATCTGGAGTAAGCCAGCTGCTCACCAGTCAAAGTGCTTAGAGAGACAGAGACATAGCAGACATCAATAAATTGTACGGATACAAGAGGCTTAAGCCACAGCAAACTCACACTAGCGCTTCCACGTACCTAAAAAAGACCTTTAGACCTTCTTTAGAAGAAGCTACACAGAGAGCAGGGGGAGCAGCAGCAGGAACAGTAGATGCTGGCCAGGACGTACTGCAGAGATGCCTCACCCTACACACCCACAGCAGAAGCACAGCCTGGTTTGCAGAAAAACAAAATGGCCTGTGAAATTATGAATAATTGAAGACTTGGTAAACTTTTTGTTTCCTCCCCCCTGCTAATGCCATCTTTACTTCTATAATGCATCCAGATGATCTTAATTTGTAATTGAGGAGTGACTTAATTACTCTAATTGTCAAGAAAAGCTAATTTAAATGCTTAGCAGAGTCAGTGACCCAACATGCTCTATGAACTGTTAAGGTTGGGCACAGAAGAATGTAATCTTAATGTACTGGATTTCTTTCCTTCAGGCAAATACAGGGCCAAACGTTCAAAGCTGCTTCTTAAATTGCACATACAACATCTGAGGAGACTTCTGCCTATGTGTAAAAAGCCTGATTTGCATGCACAAATATATTATATAATTTAAGCATATCTACACATTATTTTCACATTAAGGGAGCATGCAAAATGATACCTGGGTAAAACCTGCAGGCAATTTTCTATGCTTCTTTCACATGAATAAAAGTACTAGGTATTGTACCATAATTTTTCTGAGATAGTCCTTTAGAGTACCCCATAAATTGAGAACTCTGGGTTCTGCATCTACCTCTCCAGCTTGTAATCTGCTGGTTTGATGGAGTTTACGCTTTCCTTTCAGCAGAGCTGTTATGCTTAGTTAATAACTGCACATTTTGAGATTCTTGATGGAAAACAATGCTAGGAATACTAGGAAGATTATTTCTCTATTAAATACAGTTCCAAATCACTCCCAGCCTGTTCATTTTCTAGAAATCTTAGAAACAGACTTTTCTTTTGGGTCTTCTTGCAAGTTTTTCTGCTCTCTTGCTTGAACCTAAAATAGGCATTTCCATACCCTCCAGGGCACCACAGTTCAAATTTTTTTTCTCTGGGTAGGTATAGGAAGAAGAGTGTTCTGGCACTGGAAGACCACACTCAGCAATTTCAACAAGGTTGCCAGTGCTCAGGAAGCCTAGAAAAAGGATGATTTGAATTCCAAGTGGGCAAGAGGTAGGCATGCAAAGTGAATTAGAAAAACTTGGTGAGGAAACATTGGAGACTGAGGAGGGAGAGGGAAACTGGTTAGCAAGACAGGGATTCAGAACTGGGAAAAGAGATGGATGAGATTTTAGTGGAGGTGATATGAAGAGAAGACACCAGATATGGCTACTCACTGTAGTGGGAGGTGGTGGGGGACTGGGGAAGTGCATAGGTTTGGGAAGCAGTGCAGAGGGCTCTGCAGGGTGGTAAGGTGAAGTAAGTCATTCAATGACTGCAGCCAGTGCCATAAGAGGGAGAACTGAGGTGGCACTGGGAACTGTAATGCTGGCCCAAAATCACTAAAGAGGTCACAGCAGAATGGATTTTGCCATATGTTTTTTTTTTTATCCATGTAGTACCAAAGGCAAAAGTGGTGTTCTGAGACATAAAAATCCCAGAAGTCCTAGCTTATAGTGCGAACGGTTTGAACTGCCCTTAACATCTCTACTTTATATGAGTTATACAACAAGCTGAAATGCAAACAGTCTGGATATAACTAGCAGTGATTTTCTCAGAAACGCCTCATCCAAGGAGCAGCAACTGTACTCCCATTAAATCCACAAAGAAATCTACACTACATTGCAAAAGCTGCACTTTCCATAAGGCTCCCCGAGTTCCCCTCAGAAATTCTAAACATCCTCCCCTCACACTGCAAATGCAGCAGGCACAGCTGCTCCAAGGAAATTCATGAACTGACAGAGGGCTGTCCAAGAAAACGTAGTTGGTGAAAGCAAGCCTGATGTGGACCAGTCATGGCAGATTCCAAGGGGCTGGGTCAGGCTGCAGAGCTGCAAAGATGCTCCTAGACCCTGGAGCTGTGCCAGGCACTCAGAAGGGGAACAGCAGACCCTACCCACCAGCAGTAAATCAGCTTCTGTGTGATAAGATTTTGCCATGGAGGCATAGATGCCTTGAGCAGTGAGGAGACTTTCCTGCCTGGGAAGTGGTTGACACCTGATGCTTCAGACAGCTTAAAGAACTCAATATTATGGGATAAAATTTCCAAATACAGGATATTTTCATCAGTTTTCATTGACGTCAGCTGGCCTCTTATCTTCAAACAAGCAGAAAGGACAGCTAGCATCGTCCATGTTTCTCTTTACTCACTGATGGATTGGTCTTTTCAGCTTCTGCATATTTCTCTTCATTCTAATCATCTCTTGGCCACTATTCCCACAACGTTTTTTCAAGGTGACACTAGCACAATCAGCAATTCTTAATTTATTCCATTACCACACAAATGGTATAGAATGTATGGCCCTGGATTAAATCCCTGACCCACAAAAGCAGATGATTATAATTGTCTCGGGACCTACCCCAGTGACCAAAACACCTGGGTCTTTCAGCAGGCACTGGATCAAACTCCACAGCTAAAAAACCCCTCAGGAAAAAAATTAACTTGGTAAAACATAATGGCATCTAGACTCATTTTAGATCCCACTATGCCCCCGAGTCTTCAGCTGCTGTTTCACAAGGGAGCAGACCTCTCTCATAAGTTTTGTGCCTTAACTGCCAGCCCCATTCAGACACCCCAGATATCAAGGGCATGTCAGGTGATAATAAGCACCTGTGGTCAGACAAAAAAAAAGCACCACCAATCTTTCTCTTCTTTTTGACTTGTGAACTTAATGTGAATTTAAATATACATAAATCTTGTACACTTGCAATTTCACAGTGAGTGCTGGAGGCAAAATCTGGCCCACACATGCAATATTAAGTCACTGTGGCCCATCTGTATTTGTAGAGAACATGAAAACATCAGTCAGTGGGGACAGATTTTTTATCTAAAAGAATAGAGATATTTTACTGTTCAGTGGTTAAAAGTCAAGGTTCTGTGAAATACCTGCAAATTTGCAGTACTTTGGTCTTTTCACTATATGACATTAACTTCAGCTGTAAATGTGCTGAAATGTTCATAGATATGTTGCCCTTTTTTGCTTAGTATGATTTATTTATTCGTTCTCCAGAGTCTAATTATATCTTTGCTATTATATAATAGGTTTGAACTCTTTCCCTGTAGACATAACCTGCAAGATCTGGGGGCATAAAATTTAATCATCTTTGATAATTATATGATGACACCCCTGAAAATTAAGTTAGAGCAGCTGCAAAACATGTGAAATAATGAGACTTATCTATATTATAGTCCTGATGAAATCTTGTGGAGACTTTACAATACACTTTATTGACCTTCTCTGGGGTACTATAATAATACAACCTATGTCAGATCTACATCACTGTAATTGAATTTTAGAGAATTTCTGTGATGACTTAAAAATTGAATCTGCTCCCTGGTGCCTTTTTTTTTCAATACAATCTAAATCCTTCTTTCATTTCCCTTTTTAATTATGAAGATGGGGAGACTAGGAGAAGTGGTATCAGTCTTCCTTGGCCTAGAGCCTTTTGCTTATGCTAACATTTTCCCATCAGAGACCAAATAGTGACTATGCTTTGTGCAGGATGGGCTCAGAAAGTTTTCTGCTATTTCACATGTGTCAGGCAAGAGGCTGGAACCACCACACCCTTCATTTCAGCATTCAAGCCCTAGCACTGCTCTACAGCATCCAGTTGCCTGTCCTCAGTTGTGTTCCAGCAAGGAGACGTTGATGGTCATCCTCCTTACACAACAGCCAGTTGAATGGGATGGGCTCACCAGAAGATGGATCTGACTTCCACATTGAGGGCAACTCCCCCCTGGCATAGCTTAGTCCAGGTGCATCTCTATGTTTTAACTTTAGACATACCTACTGCACTTGGAATATATCAAAGCTTTTGGGACAGCCTGTAATATATACCTTCAGTTGTTTTGGCCTCTATCCAAAGTCACATCTCTGCTGACTTTGGGAAAGGTAGTAGTGATGTTTGAACCTGGTGGTGTTCTGCTAATGGCTATTGTTCCACCTCCCTCTCTCTTCATCCCAGGGTACTTATCCATATATTTAGTTAATGAGTACAGACACAAAAAAATCAAGAAGAAGTAACAATGCACCTTTTAGAAATCCTGCTTCAGGCCTCCAATTGGCTGGAGTTACTGCACCATGAAAGATGCTGCCAAACCACTTTCTCTCTCCAAGCTAATAATGGCTTTCAATAACAGCAAGTGAGAGAGTGCACATTAAGTACACAGAGTTTCCCCTGCTGGGATATCAAGTTGGTTAGCTTTCTCTGGACAGTACGGGGACATCCCATCTCTCCTTACATCTCCAGCTTTACTGGATTTCTCGTTAAAATAATATTTAAGAGAAATTTCTTAGTGAATTTATAAAACATCTTTTCCTGATTATGAATAAATTGTCTCAGTAGGGTAGGGAGAAAATGTTTGTTACTCATTACTACTTTCCTATGCAGCAAAATCTTTCAAAGGCACAATCTCTTCCTCCTTCCCTCTGTGTGAAATCCTTCTTAGGGGACAGTGATACCACCAGGGTTGTGGCATTTCCCAGCACAGCGCATGCTATTTACTTGCAAATCTCTCCACTAAAATCAATTTACTTCTGGTGTCGAATACAACAGACCTATACAGAGTAAAGCACAAGGAGAGAGTTTCTTAATGGGGTAGAGTATCGGGCTTTGGCTTGCATCGTTGTGTCCTGGCAGTGTCATTCCACAATGTCTGTTTTGTAACTACCCATATCAGACCAATGTCCGATGGCCCTGTAAATTCCTGTACATGCTCAGGAGCTGTCTGGCTGCAAGTGTGTGTGCTCCCTTAGCTGTCCTCCCTCACAAACAGTAACAGAACTGTGTGAAAAACCTGATCTGGTTTAAATAGTTTGTAACCATGCTTAGGTGAAACTAGAGAGCCCTCCTCTTGCTGTCTTTCAGAGCTTTTCCTTTCTTCTGGAACTGTCAAGACAGATAATACTAAAATCCTTACTAAAATACCTTATGTAACTTTTTGACTTAAGAAAGAGCCACAATGACAACGTTGGGGAAGAAAAAGATTTCTCAATTAGAACAAATCCTCTCTTTGCACTCTTTTGGGCATTTCTCCTCTTCTGTAGGCTACTTTTGCCTCAGCTTTTTGCTGTTAAAATGCAAAACACCGATGCATTTGTCACCTTTGTCTTTGAGGAAAAAGATCCTGCAAGCTTTCTGAGAACACAAGCTATTTTTGTAGCTGAGCAAAGTACAAGTTATGTCTAAGCCAGAGCAGGAAGCTGCAGCTAGCAAAGAAAACTAGAAAAGGCATAGCCAGTTTACAGCAAATGCAGCAAATACAAGCCAAAACGCACAGGGTGTGTTATTGTAATTATAAACAATTTTTAAAGAAACCAGGTTTTCACTTCATTCTCACCCTGAACAATTTGCCATAGCTGTAAGTATGCCTCAGATGTAGTTGTTGTAAATGTATAGTATCCCAATCTGTATGGCGTAAGTAAATGTTCAGTGCATTTGATGAAATCAGCCACTTGGAGTATATCTGCTGGTTTTCCACACTGCGGAAGGCACATTTTTGCATGTTCCAAAAATGAAGTAAATAGTTCATTCCATAAATACTTCAGTGAGTCTTAGACTGAAGTTTGCCCACAGGAGAACTGGCTTTGCCTCTGGTGCTAAAATGACTGATAAAGAACTTCAGATAAATAAATCATTGATGAAGGTTTCATAATCAATCTTCAAACGAGAAGTCAAATTAAATAACTATTTGTAACCAGTTCATTTTACTGTCTTATCACAAGTAAAGCAGTAATTACAGCTCTATAAACTTTTTTCTTGGCCTTTTAACTAAGGCAACTCAAGGAAAGTTAATGTGTTAGATATGTGGCTTCGGTAATCTGGTTTTGGTTGTTTTGTTTTTGATTGATCTGTTGATATTTTACAGAGGCTAAGAATTCTGGAGGTATAAAATGTGCTTATTGTGCACTCCAACTATGCAATTTGTTAAGATGTAAACCTTAAAACGTGGAGGGTTTAAAAACTAAAAACTAGAGAATAACACATTCATGTGGTGTGAGACCTAAATTAATACAGAGAAATAGGACTGAAGTATTGGGTACATGTCATGCATTCTGTTGTGACAACCAGTGATAAATTCTGTGGTACCTGCAACTGGATGACCTCTAGTAGCTCTCTGCCCTTTTACATGATGCACAGGGCTGGCAGAATGGGCTGAGATGTGGAGGACAAGTGAAGGCAGGATTTTTGTGATTGAGATCTGGGCTAGGTGGTTTTGGAATTAGGAGCTGTTCTGGGGTGGATTGGTGTGGATGTAGATGGCACTGTACATGCTGTGACATCCCTCTGAACCTTGTCACCTGAAAAGCAATCCTGTGTGCTAGGATCAAACCAACTGTCCTCTCCAGCACGACATGAGCTGTATGTCCCCTGCTGTCACCAAGACACTTCCATGCACAAAAGGGGATACCAGGAGGTAGACTGTGACTGGTGTTCAGATGCAGCTTCTTCCCCCACTCTTTAGGACATTTTCAGTGCCCTCTCAGCTGTTTTCTTTCATCAGAACATGTTATAATACTACAGTCCAGTAATCTTGTGTTTTTCCACTTCCCTGGATGACATTTTTGTGAAAACTGGTTCCACCAAGGCAGAGAGGAGCTGAAACTGCCCTACCAAATCTAGTGCCCTGGGGTGATGGGAAAGGTAAATCTAGCTCTAGCTAGCTAACTCTCAAACTCATAATTCAGGCTATCACTCCTTCTAACCAAATGAAATAAAGAAAAAAGGTATGATGGGAGAAGGTAGCAGTATTGTATCACATCCTTCAAGAATAAGGTGCAAAGCAGCTTGGTGACCCATCTAAACATATTCTGTGGCCCCAAGGAGGAAATATCTGCTATTGCAAAGTTCACTGTTGGCATATATGGACTGCCTGGGATGCACCATGTTTCTGGGCTGTGTGGGATTTGGGCTCATACCCCAGGCTGGGTACTTGCTTGCGGTCCCTTCACAGAATCTCTTTTGAGAAGAAAATGGCTTAATTGCCTTTTTCTTAAATTTTTATTTTAGTGCAAGTGGTGGCTGTGGAAACTCGCAAGGCATGTTCTCTAAAAGCATTTAAGGTGGTTTTGTGATGCTTGACTAAAATACTACCTAATGACCTATTTCTGTAAATCATTGATAGCTTGACTTTAGTAGATTCTGTGCACGATGAAAAAAATCTCTAGAATTAGGCTCTGAAAGTACATTTTCTCTAGGTTAACATTTTTTTGCTTTAATAAATAGCTATATTACTGACATTACTGCCTTTCAGCTCCTGTCTGTGTTAAACTAGTCATAATAATGATTTTGCCTTTCAGAATGATTTTCTCCTGAGCATGGTGTTATTAAAAGGCAGATGAAGTCCATTACAAGTCTCATTACATTTCCTGTAAAGCTAGCATTATATATCAGATATGGAGAGATAGATGGTGATATAATGTGCTAAGGATAGCCTCAGTAAGGGCTTGCTGGATCTGGCCCTCTCTCCAGAGAGCTGCTCTGCCTGCACAGCAGCAGCCATGCACTAGGGGCTGCCTCTCAGAAGCCTGTTCCTTCTGTGATTAGATCTTTTTTTACCTCACAATTTCTACTTTTACAATATTAATTGGAAAGGCATTCATTATGGATAATAAGGTGTGATTAGTTCTCTTAAATAAATCTTCATTGTCTCCCATAGATCTAGTAGATCCAAGACTTTTAAAGCCATTAATTTTTTAAAAAGAGGTCAATGTGTTTATTAATTTGGTCTGTGTGAGCCCAAGAACAATAAAATAGGAAGCGATGTACAAAGTCTGCATTCTTCAGATGATGAGATTCTTCTCTTTTTGACGAACTCTAGGATTTTTGCAATAACATGTACGTATAAAAAGGAGAGTGGCAGGCTTTTGAACAGAAAAGTACAGAAATCTCCAGATTTTCATAAAAGGCATACCTTTCACAATTTTATTTAATTAGCTTTATCAGTATCTTCAAATAATTAAGCTCTTTTTTATTACCTCATCCAAACATGGAAAGATTTCTTGTTAAATTAAATAATCTCTCCTTGTATGGATGTTAATTTAGTCTCCTTTACGAAACGAAATAGCCAGCTATGGAAAAAAAGTGGACCATAATTTGAATAGTAGAAAATGTATTAACATCACTAATTCTAGTTCAGGAGATACTAAAGTCAGAATGGATTACTGAAAGAAATAACTTTACAGGAAAGAAGACTTACTATAACTTAAACTGTAAAATACTCTTAATGTCACTAATTCTCCCTCAAGTGCTTTTTGTGTAACAAGCCATTTATCATTAGGATCATTTCAGTCAGCTGTGGTGATAAATGAGTGCTGATTTAATGAAAGGATAAAGCAAGGTTTCTAGTATTGGATGTAAGAACAGCACTAAAATCTGTAGGTATATGTTCCTCTTGAGTTTGGGGGGAAAGATGGTGTCTTCCTTTCTTAGATGTTAGTTCCTTGAACATCTGTCAGTCTGACTTCTCCTGACAAACAAAGGTCTCATGCAAATTCAGCAACACTTTCATCAGCAGCATGCTCTGTGTCTGCACTTTTAGACTCTGTGTAATCCCACTGCAGGATATATTTTTATACATAAGGAATAATATGAGCACTGTCTCCTACTTAAGAGGCGATGGAAATGATAATTATTTTCTGCTTGATTCATATCAAGCGTGACAGGATTTTCTTTTTTTCTTTCTAAAAGCTGGGGTGGAGAGGGCATCACAGTTCCCAGGCTCCAGTCCAAGACAGCTGAGTGTGGGTTACTTTAGTCTAAAGCCTGTTCCCTTCGTGAGGCTGCGGTCTCAGTAAGTGACAGACACTAAGCACATCTCTGAAAGATGTGTGGCCTATTTCTTTTCTCTAAAAATAAAATGAAGGAAACCTGCACAAGCTCATTTCCCCAAAGTTTGGCATCTGAAGGAGTCCTCTGAGTGTGAAGGGAGAGGGTCTTGTCAAGGCTCAGCTCTTACGAGCAGTGAGAGTTTTTTTGAACTACTCTGAGCTCTCAGGTTTGTTCTTCATCAAAGAGCTCCATGTCCCTCCTAGCCACTTCTCACAGCAAGAGCTGCAAAAAGAAAAGGAGAATTACCGGAGACAGAAGACATCTGTGATACAGATACCTGCAAGAGCAGCTGATGCTATTCTGCTGCTTCTGTGCACCATCCTTTAACCTAATATTATTCCCTTCTGGGTGTCCACTGATCACCTGTAAGGCACAAAGCTTTCCTTTCTATCATCTAAATGCACAATTTGTCACCAGCTCTTTCCTACACACACACTTTTCTCTGAGCGGGTGGGAGAGAGGGCACACACAAGTGCTCTTGGGCGTAACACTCTCCGGTTAGTCATTAGCATCTACATCAGCGTTTTAAGCCAGACCAGGAATGTAATTTTGAAGTGGAGGTCCTGGTGGTTCCCACTCACTCACTGCAGTGTGGGCTGCGTCACAGCAAAGCTGCAGGGTGTGTGAATGGGGTTCCCTGGAGAAGGTTAAACCAGATGTGTCTCAGTTGCACACCTAACATACCCCCATGTGGTCCTGGGGATCAGACTAACAGTTATTCCCCCTAAATTGTGTTATGTCAATGACAGATCCTCAGAGCCAATGGTTTTGCTCTACAAATCCACGTTTATTGAGTTTTTTACTTGCTAAGGCAGTCATGGTGTGTCCAGCTCACATGCCAAGAGTTAAGACAGTTTGGGATGTTACCCTGCTGTGTGGTTTGGCAGGAAGGGGCAGAGCATGTCCCTCACTCAAAGTACAGGCCATGACCTACCTTGAAGCATCCATTAGATATCCTGTGACTGGGGAACTGGAAATGCTCTCAGTTTCTCCTAATATTTCCTCTGCTACAATAAACGTATCACAATTGGTCTTTTCCTACAGGTCTGAAGCTTGTGTCAGGACATTTGTGTGTGGAGGACATATGGGAAATGGCCCTTTGATCAGAACTTACATTACAGTCAATGGGGATCCAGATTCAGCAACCCAAGAGATCACCTCCAGCCCTGTACTCCTCTGTTTCCACCTGTACAAATGTCAGAGAGGAGTGGATGTAGACACTCTTGGGCATAGATCAAGAACCAATGTCGATGCAGGGTGCAGGGCTCCCAGTTCATTTGGTACCCTTATTCAGAAGCTTGTTTATATGGTGGCCTTCAGTTACCACACAAAGCAGACGCTGCTGTCATGAACACTAATTTGTTGGCATTGTAAGGAAGCTGGTCTTCAGGCACAGGCTGTGTCCATCTCCCAAGTGCTCTGGGCACTGGCAAGCTTGGAGCTTGGCAGTTTCCAGCGCATTTCCATATATTTTGTCTAAAAGCCTGTAAAAAAAGTCACTCTGACTCAGTGCTGCTGGGTTGCTACCCAAGGGAAAACACCTGCCTTCAGCCTCACTATTTTCGCCAGCACCATATGATCTACCAGAAAGAGACTTCCCCTCCCCCCACCCCACCCCAAAAAGATACTTCTGGAATTTAACTCCCCTGGCTCAAAATGATGCCCAAAGCAAGTACCATTTGCTGGTGTTATGAAATGGCTTTTTTCGCCCACACTTTTCGAATGTGGAAAAGCAAGTCCTGTCTCCATCAACTGTAATTACTTCATTTCTCTCTTCCTTCTACAAAAGCCTTATTTTCCCATCAAAGCACAGCTATATTTTTACACAACAGGACAAAACACATTGATGAATCTTAAGTGACAACATAGCGCAGCTAGAAACTTTCTGAGATCTTCTATACTTACCTGACTTTGAAGAAATTGCCCTAATTCACAAGAATGTGTTTTTTCTATCCCTTCGAAGGATAGAAATTACAGTGCATTACAGATGCTCCCCAAATCACTTTCAGCTATGAAGGTGCCAAACAGCTATGGGTTTCCCCCATGAGCCCCTGGCAGTACCTAGCCATACTCTGAGCATCTCTGGAGATACCTGGCTGGCTCAGGGGCCACTCATCCCACCCACTCTGTCCTTGTGTGCAGCCCTGCTCAGAGCCTGCTGGCTCTGGCTCTGACACCGCTTGGATTGGGACATATGCAGTCTGGTAGGGTCAATCTCTTTTTGCAAACCAGCCTTTCAGCTCAGCAAACTGAGAAAGGGCCATTTCCAGCCACTTTTGGGTTACTGTCAATCCAGGGACATTTTTACACCTTCCAGTTTCTTCCACGGCTTTTGAGGTGCATACTAAGCGGTGGTCTAGCCCTAAGATGTGGATCTGTGGTGATGTCTTCGCAAAACTTTTGGTTTTCATACAATAGTTGCATATTGCCTGTTCTGCAATAGGTTATTCTCCAGTCTGACTACAAACCAGCTCCTCTCATCTAGACCAGACCATCCGCTCCATTTAGTTGTGTGGAAAACAGGTCTCTTAAATGGCAGAAGTGCAATGGCAGAACATTGTCCTGTTTTTATTATTTGCCTTTTTTTTCCTAACAAAGCAAAACCACCCTTATTCCTCTAAGAAATATTCCTCTTTAAAAACCCCATCTATTTCCTTCATATTCTCCACAGAGCTGTGGATATTATAAACTTTCAAAATTCTACCACTTCATTATTTAGCTGGGTATTAACACAGAAACTACAGAAAATAAGACTAGATTAGAGGTGATCTGGTCCATTACTCTGCCTGAGGCAGGATGAACTGTACTTACGTCATTCCTGGCAGTTATTTGTCTAACCTGTTCTCAAAGGAAACTTTTAGCCTCCCAGGGAACTTAGTCCCCACCACAGTGGGGATGGCTAAGAGGGATATAACCCTGCCTGTATATAGCCCTTTGGTGCACTGAAAAATGCACTCATTTCCCCTTCCTAAGAGCATCCAGATCCTGACACCCAGGTGTACATAAGGCACCTAAGAAATCACAGCTCTGTAACCTGCTCATTTTCGCACTGGTGGTTGCATCATTTATTTGCCTGGTATATGGTGCATCTGAACCTGTACATTCCCATTTGCCCCATTTTTTCACTGGGGCTTACTAATGAAAAATTGCTTTTGACAAAGTGATATCTCTAACCATGTCTCTACCTATTTTGCTTGGGCTGTGGAGAGAGATCCCACTGGGCTGGGCTGTACTCTTCTCCTCCCTGGCAGATGCTTCTCTCCTTTTGTCTGCCATTTAAAAATCTTGGCAAATTTTGCTTTGAGGGCTCAAATAATAAAGCTGCTTCAGTGTCTTCCTGTGATGACAGTTCCTTTTTATGCAAGGTTTTAAAAAACCTTATTTCTCTTTTTGTACAGGATGGTTTACCCTAAAATCTTACTGATCTCTGAGAGCTCCTTTCAGCAAGCGACAGACAGCTCTTACAAGCCCGCAAAAGCCTCCTACTTGTTTTCTAAGGCAGAATGCAGCTCATTCGGATAAGAAAAAATACTGGGGTGAATACATAATGCTTTTTTTCAGGTCTGTTGCATTATCATCTTTGTGTGCCACTTCATTAGATATTATGAAAACACAGAAATAAGCACCTAAAATGTGCTTTTCTCCCAACCACAGATACCCCAACCTCCTGACATGGCTTTATAGTGCTACCAAGGTGGAAGGGCTGATATGCACCAAACTTCTTTGCAGATGGTTTCTACAGATCAGCCTGTGGGTTGGTGCTTCTGGAGCAGATGCTACCACTGGACAGCCTCGGTGAGTTTTATTTTGGAGCATGGGCTTGGGGACTTAATTTGGAGAGCCAGAGGTATATGAGGGTGGCGGCAGAGGAGGGCACACAGGGAGTCTGAAAGTTTAAGGGTGTGCTTAGGAAGGCAACGGAGAAATAGCTGACAGCAGGCATAAATGTGTGTGTGTCTGTGTCTCTCCCAAAGCCAGGCAGCTGCTTTTGCCAGTACCAGGCAGGGTACCAGCTGCTTGCAGGGATACACAAGCAGGCTAAATGATGGACCACCTCATCCATAGCAGGGCATTTACTCAAGTTACTGAGAACATGTTGCAAAATATCCCTCTTTTTCACTGTTGTGACAACTGACTGCATAGGTGTCCATAGCATCTTTGGCAAGAGTATGCCTCCAAAGGCATGTTAGCGCGTGTTGCTTAAGTTGTTGATTTAGCCAAAGCAGATAGAACTGCTGCTGGCCTTAGTTCCCTTTGATTTTCCTTGGCATCCAGCTCCTCTTAATGGTTTTTCTCCATTACTTTTTCACCACACAAGATAGATTTAAAAAAAAAAATACTAAAATCTATGATTCTGTGGAAAAAGAGAGCAATGCTGCCTTCAGATCTAAAGGTGCCAGCCACCTGAAATGAAAATAGGTAATAGAAAGATCGAAAGTGAGACCCAATTGTCATAGAAAGCCCTGGAGGTGTTGGAACTCATTCTTCCTTTGCCAGGAAGGAATTCAGCTGTTTAGACTGCTTTTTCCAAGACAGGTGGCAGCTGCTCTGCCAGAGTCCACTAAAAGGGACAGGAACTGACAGCACAGGTATTTCAGACACTTCTGAGGTATAATAGCCCACACTGTTATTCAACATTTCTCTGAAGCTGAGGCTTCATGTTCAGATGCCTGCTTTGGGAAAAATCCGTCGCTGGCATACTCGATCAACACTTCAGAGATGTATACCGATTTCTGTGTGAGCATAAACAAGGATGGAATAGCTGCATGCTTGAAATGTCTCCTTTTCATCAGTGCTTCTTCATGCCAGCAGCTCCTGAGATGTGTTTTACCCACCACCTACAGCCTCCAGACTCTGCAATGGTGAAGGATGTGGTTGCTCCTTTGCATCTTCCCTCATATGCCTGGAGATCACCAGCATCTTAATATACGTATATCTAGGCGGCACATCTTGAAGAGTCACAGTCTTTGATGGGAAACTATCCTCCTGTCTGTTAGAAAGTTAAGGGACACCTTTCTATTCCAAGCTCTGCATTTTAGCATATTATTAACATTTGTTAGCATATTGAAGTCAAAGTAAAAGCAGGAAGCTGTAAAGCCTTATCTCTTTCCCCAGCTCAATTTGTCAGAAATATTTATGGTAATTTGGCCCATAGTGTTAATGTTACAGGGCTTGGCTGATTCATTTGCATAAACAGTCAGTAAGAAGTGATTAAATCCGTCTCGGCCCCACTGTCACAGAGGCCCACACAAAATCTTAGAATCATAGAATGTTTAGAGTTGGAAGGGATCTTAAAGATCATAGAGTTCCAACCCCCCTGCCATGGGCAGGGACACCTCCTACTAGACCGGGTTGATCAAAGCCCCATCCAGCTTGGCCTTGAACACTTCCAGGGATGGGGCATCCACAACTTCCCTGGGCAGCCTGTTGCAGTGCCTCACCACCCTCACAGTAAAGAATTTCTTTCTACTATCTAATCTAAATCTCCCCTCTTTCAATTTAAAACCATTACCCCTCATCTACTGCTACACTTCCTCTCCAGCTCTTCTGTAGGCTCCCTTCAGGTTCTGGAAGGCTGCTATAAGGTCTCCCTGGAGCCTTCTCCTCCAGGCTGAACAACCCCAACTCTTTCCTGTCTATCATCGTAGAAGTGCTCCAGCCACCTTACACAACAGGAGGTGCTCCTGCAACATTACATTGCCTTTCCACTTTTTTTGTTGTGTGGTTTTGTAAAAAAGCATGTGATGGTGTTGTTTCTGAAGAGCAACCTGACTTTTGACCAAAGCATATAATTTTTCTGTTATATTTATTAAATACTATTACTTGCATACCTACTGTAAACTAGTGTTTTGTTGCAAATGCCCCTATTATATGCTGCATTAGCCCAGCAGAGGTGAGTTCTCAGCTATATTTTTTTTGAGAAAACAGTTTATGATATGAATTTGCTGGGAGAAAGAAGATCACCCCTCAAATTTATTGTCTTCTTGCACCGGCATTTCCTCTGTGTGCAGATTTTTACAACACACAGTAGCACCAAGAACATGCAAATGTGTTCTGGAAAGGCAACATTGCAGAGTCTGTAATTTAATTGATTATGTTCAGTTTTAAATTATGGGCTAGAAAACCTAATGTGCAATACCTTGGACTATATAATTTATGCTCTGCAAATGAGGTATAAATGCTGCTCTGCTGGGCAACATTAACGTTTTTTGCACAAGGGTGAATTATTACAGAAGAGGTAAGAGAGTATGAACTGGCCTTCCAGTTACAAGCTATTATAATTTGAATTTGGCTTCTCAGATGGGAAATATAAAGGAGAAAATTAACATAGTGGAAAGAAACCTCTTTTTCTTTTTTTCTTTTTTTTTTTTTTTTTTTTTNAACCTCTTTTTTTTTTTTTTTTTTTTTTTTTTTTTTTTTTGTAAATAGAGAGCCGGGTACATAGCAAGCATTTTTGCAAATGGAAGAAAATATACTTTGATTGTATTCAAGACCTTTTTGTGTTTTCTTTCTGTAACTACTGATCTAGCAAATAAGTGCTGTGATTGTAATGCTCAGGAGGAAGGTAAATCCCAGAGAAGCATATGAAGAGTGAATGCTGATTTGTGAAGGAGTACTCATACAGAAAACCCAGTATGAATGATTGCTCTTCTCTATCCAGAAAACATTAATGCCTCCATGTAAACATCACACATAAGAAAACCACCTTGAATGCTGAGCATTGGATGCGTGATTAATTACTTTATTACAGGCAGTTAATTTTTTACATAATTTCACCAGTAAATATTTCTAACTAAACAGAATTTCTAAGGTTTTGCTATTATTGCCCCTGTGAGCATTATGCACTGATATATATATAAAAAACCCTTCAAATGTATCCTAGATTGTTTAATGGTAAAAAAGTTAAATATTTCAGCTTGGTGAGCCACTTACAGTTTAACAGTGTATCTAAACAGGTATCAAAACTAATGTAAAGTTATGAAAATAGGCACAGGGCACACAAACAGCAGTGGAAGATTTTGTTGTCCATTTTGCTGAATCCTACAAACCTCAGGATCTTGCAACTGTTTCCTGTAGAAGCAAAAGCTAAAGACACAAATTCCAAAGTATTTCCTAATATAATTTCTCTACATGGAGATGGATGTGCACCCTCCTTTACCAAGGACAGAGATGATTTGGAGCTACCACCACAAAGCACCTCCTCCTCTGTCAGCTCTCTGTGAGGCAAGAAGCACAGGCTGCTCCAAAACTTCACTTCGGGATTATCTTTGGCTCCTTGCCCTCTGCAAAATGTGTGGGCAGCATTTCACTGCAGCTGAGGGTGATTTCCTATTCAGGGTTTAAGTGCAAATTAGAGGGTTAGCTATTGATCCACAGAGAATTGCATTGCATTGGTCTCTACTAGGAAAAGGCCTCCTTCTTTCCTGTTGTTGAGATGGCTCAAGTCAGCTGAATTAACTATTTCCATGAGAGAAACTTCCCTTTCAGCATGTGATACATTTCCTCTGCTATTTTGACAGAGCTTGTTGACTTTTATAACCTCATTTACAGAAGCAGGCAGTGGCCACAACTTTCAGTTGACCTTAGCAAGTGTTTAGCTTTTCTGAAAAAATCAGGTAATTAGAGCACAGTATGAGGATGGTTTATGTCTTGCCACCAGATTTTGCATGCAAAGAGAGATGTCAAGCTGGGCTATCATATTAGGCTGAGTTATCATATTCATTATTTCTGAGTAGATTGTTTGCTTCTCTGTTTTTAAGAGCCAATCAGCCTGTTAAATTTTGTATGCATCCAGAGAAGCTGATAATTAGTGAAATATAAGTAAGTAAGTAATTTTCTACCAAGACTGCATTTAGAAAAAGTATTTCTTCAGAAAACTTGGCAAACTATAAAGAGGTTTTTTTTTCTTTCTTTCCTTCTTTCCTCTCCTCCTAGTTCCACCTGGTGTTTCTGCATGGTATTGTTTTCCTTCAATGTTAAATAATTCATAAATTATATCTGTGGTACAACATGCTTACAGGCCTCCAGTCAAACCAGCTTTCTTTGACTATTTCAGACTGATATCTCTAGCTCAGACTGCTAGAAAATATAAGTTAGTCTGTAGAAGTGCATAATGTAGGGAACATAACATATAAGATGAACATGAAGAGGATTGGGTCAGAAGATTCCTCAGGAAGGTAAATCGTGATGTGAACTGCAAACGTTGTGGCATTTCTTGAATCAGGTATCCTCTAAGCTGATGGAAAACAGGATGCCATTTATGCTATTTTCTTTTCTCTCACATGCTGCATTAAATAACAACACAGCACTTTTTTTTTATATAGCGGATTTTGTCGCTTCCACCTTTCTAATATTTGCCTATTGAAAAATCAGTGTTCATGTGCTGGAACTGTTATTAACAGGCACTTACAGAATAAAGTACTACAGTTTTTCTAGAGATGAGTCATTTCTGAATTTTAAAGATAAACATATACAGAAGGAGGATAAAAAGCATAGGAAGAAGCCAAATTTCACATTTCCTATTCCTCTTTGCAGACACTGGGGAAGCAATTATGCCAAACCATGATGGGGAATATCTATAGCTGTGGTGAGTGAAACCTTGAAAGCTCTTCTCTGTAGGGCATATTTCTCTATGTGCCTTTGGAGATTTAGCTGGCTCCTCCTCTTCCTTGACGTGATGTTAAAGTCAAGAAACCACAAAGCTGGTTTTGGTCACATCAAGTCAGGCATTGGAGTAGGGAGAAGAAAACATTAAGCCATGCCTACTGTCCTTCCAAGAAAGAAGTGCTGTACAAATGTTTTTAGCCCCAGACTCAAAGCTGACTGATACTCATTCTAGAAATCAAGTCTAGATGTCACAAGATGTCCAAATGTTGCCTGCAAATGAAACATCAATCAGTCTCTTCCTATGTAAGAGACCACTCTATAAGCCTGGCAAGTGTGTCCTTATTAGAGCAGAACTTATCTCTTCATTTATTATTCATTAATACATTATAGCGTCATCAGAAATATATTCTGCAGCAGGTAATCTAGCATGGGAAAATAAAAAAATGCGTATGTCTAATTATAAGAGACATTGTCAAGATCCTGTAGCAGCATACTTCCTTACCCCTGGCAAAGTACTGCATTATAGATTAAAACAACACAAATATATTACAGTTTGTATAGTGTTTCACTTTTATTGGATGTATGTTGCTAAGAAACAAAACTGAAACGTCTCTTTTGAACCTGAAGCCTCTTGGGAGTGTGGTATTGCATATGTAGTAAATGTTTTTCACTTCAGGAAGAATTAAATGGTAGACCAGGAGAAGCAGGGAGGGTTCATTAGTATTGCATGTTTTCCAATCTACTGCCAACGAACCCAACTATTATGGTCGTAAAAGCTATGTAAGGAGCTTCAGCTTGTTCTTGGATGAAGTGTTGACAGCTGCTTGTTTGAATATTAATAAAGTCTATTGAGTTATTCCCAGCCTGCATTGTCTGTAGCTTGAAACTGTGAAGACTTCTCTGTGTATTGCATCTTTATGTTTCTAAGTACATGCCTGTCTGCAGAGATAGTATCCATTTTTCTCCTAGAGATGGTACGCCTCATTATAGAGAAAATTACAACCTTGTGCTCCATTAAACATTTATTTTGGCAGCATTGTTGGTTGCTGTTTTCCCTCTTCGATTTAAAGAAGTCAATGCTGATTGAAAGAACACATGTTCTGTCTTATGTATGGTAATTAATCCTTATTCTTCCAAACTTTTATAAATAAAAGTCAAAGTTATTCCTGAACCACATGCAAGAAAAGCAAAGTAAATTTTCCTGTAAAAAAAAAAAAACCTGAAAGAAAGAAAAAGAAAAAAAAAATTAAGTCAAAAGCATGATACAGAAAGGAAGAATTTTACAGCGAACAGTATTTTTTTATGTTTTAGCTGCAGATGCCTGGCTAACTTGACAATACATCGATTAGCTTTATGGTACAGCAGCAGTTTCAGGTGGCTGGGTGTGCGAGCTAAAGTTTGAGGAAAACACTGATAACATGATGGTTCAGGCCCTGCTGGGGAGAGGAGACCTGGAGTTTTCCCTTGCAGCGATGAGAACCAGCTTCCTAGGCACCGGTGCTGCCCTGGGGACACAAACACAACTGCTGTGCCTATGCTGTACAGTCAGATATCACAGAATGGTAGGGGTTGGAAGAGATCTTCGGAGATTATCTAGTCCAACCCTCCTGCCAAAGCAGGTTCACCTAAAGCAGGTTGGACAGGAACGCATCCAGGCAGGCTTTTAGTATCTTCAGAGAAGGAGACTCCACCACCTTTCTGGGCAGCTTGATCCAGTGCTGTCACCCTCAAAGTAAAGAAGCTTTTCCTCATGTTGAGATGGAATTTCCTGGGTTCCATTTTGTGCCTTTTGCCCCTTGTCCTGTCACCAGGCACCACTGCGAAGAGCATGACCCCATCCTCTTGACACCCACCCTTTAGATATTTATAAGTATTGATGAGATCCTCTCTCAGTCTTCTCCAGGCCCCTGCTGGACTGTCTCCAGCAGTTCCTTGTCTTTCTTGAACTGTGGAGCCCGGAACTGGACACAGTACTCCAGATGTGGCCTCACCAGGGCAGAGTACACGAGGAGGATCACCTCTTCTGACCTGCTGGCCATGCTCCTTTTAAATGCACCCCAGGAGACCCTTGGCATTCCTGACCACAAGGGAACATTGCCGCCTCATGGTCAACTTGTTGTCCACCACCATATGTGCAAGATGGACCTCGGGAAAAAAACCAAACCTGGCTCCAGGCAAACCAGTTTTCTTGACTGGCTGCTGTAACGTGAGTAATTGAGTAATCCTGACTAAAACTGGAAATATTAACCAACCCCAGCTGAACACAGTGCAGTCTCCATGAGAGCACACAAATCCGAGAAATTCAGATATCAAGTGTAAGTTTACTGACAACTGGGCCTTTAAAAACAACTGCAACACAAAGAGATTAAATAGCTAATTTTAAACTCTTAAAAGTCTTGCAATTAGAAATTTATAGATCAACCATAGCAGTCAGTGGTAGAACAGTGATAACATAGTTTGTCTCCTCATGGTTGTGACAAGAAATGATGCTGTACCTGGGCTTCTGCTAGTGGGATGGCCTTACTGTAATGGTGCAGCTCTGCCAGTTGAGGTAGGTTCTCCCTGCTGCTGCAATGTATCCGCAGTCTCCTCTCAGTGAAGTAACCACAAGAGGAGACTTTGTCAGATACCCTCAAAGATGCTGCTGATTTTCCATGTGAATTAGCGGGAAGAAATCAGCAAACTGGAAAAAATGTTTTGGTAAATAGGGTAAATTAATTCATCACTAACAGAAGTATTTTCCTTTAAATTTTTTAAAAAGAAAATATTTGTGGCCGAGTGAAGAAAATTTAATCAAATTTATGTTCTATGAAGAAGAGAGAAGAAATAGAATATATTTTTTATCATCTTACGAAACTGTAACTGACTCCTATAGAGGGTGAGGAATTAATGGATGTCACTATAGTCAGGACCTGAAAAAGTTCCTCAGGACAAAAATAATATTCCTCTTCAGCCTTTAATGCTATCAAGCTCCTTTCCACCAAGATTAAAAGCTCCTTGCATCATTTATGCTGAATTTACTGCAAAGAAGGTAATCTCCTTGCCAGGAGGGATAGATGTACAGTGAGAGCTGTACAAAAGGCAACACCTGGCTTGTCTGCATCCACAAAAACCCGAACTACATGGAATGTGATAAAACCTGTTGAAAAACTGCAGTGGTTTGATAGGTTGCTGTACCAAGACTGGCAATGGACACCATGTATTCTCAGAGGAAGCGCCATTTTAATTCACAATTTTATTGAAATAAAACCACAATATAGCACAGTCATTTTCCTAATTTATAAAGTTTTAATGTTGATATGTTGGTTTTATGGTCAAAATTATTTGCATTTTTTTTCAGGGTTATTTTTGTCTCACCATCCACACAGTAAAGAACTTCTTAATACCTAATCTAAATCTCTCCACTCTCAGTTTAAAATCATTACCCCTTGTCCTATCACTACACTCACTGATAAGGAGTCCCTCCCTGTTTCTCCTGTAGGCTCCTTTCAGATATTGGAAGGCTGCTATAAAGTCTCCCTGGAGTCTTCTCTTCTCTAGCCTGAACAATCCCAGCTCTTTCAGCCTGTCCTCATAGGAGAGGTCTTCCAGCTCCCTGATCACTATTGTGGTCCTCCGCTGGACTTGCTCTAACAGGTTCATGTCTTTACTGTGTTGAGGACTCCAAAGCTGGACATGGTACTCCAGGTGGAGTCTCACCAGAGTGAAATAGAGGGACAGAATCACCTCCCTCACTCTGCTGGTCACACTTCTTTTGATGCAGCCCAGAATGGCTTTCTGGGACCAGCACGCATTGCCAGCTCATGTTGAGCTTCTCATCCACCAACTATTCCAAGTGCTGCTCCTCAGGGCTGCTCTTAGGCCATTCTCCACCCAACCTATATTTGTGCCTGAGATTGCTGTGACCCAGGTGCAGGACTTTGCACTTGACCTTTTTGAACTTCATGAGATTTGCACGGGCCACCTTTCAAGCCTGTCCAGGTCCCTCTGGATGGAATCCCTTCCCTCCAGTGTGTCGACTGCGTCACATAATTTGGTGTTGTCAGCAAACTTGCTGAGGGTGCACTCTATCCCACTGTCCATGTCACCGACAAAGATATTAAATAGCACTGGTCCCAGTACTGACCCCTGAGAAACGCCACTTGTCACTGCTTGCCACTTGGACATTGAGCTGTTGATCACAACTCTTTGAGTACAGCCATTTGGCTAGTTTCTTATCCACCAAGTGATCCGTCTGTCAAATCTACCTCTCTCCAATATAGAGACAAGGATGTTGTGCAGAACAGTGTCAAATGCTTTGTGCAAGTCCAGGTAGGTGATGTCAGTTGCTCTTCCCTTATCCACCAATGCTATAACCCCATCAGAGAAGGCCATCAAATTTGTCTGGCACAATTTGCCCTTAGTGAAGACATGTTGGCTGTCAGCAATCACCGCCTTATTTTCCATGTGTCTTAGCAGAGATTCCATGAGGATCTGCTCCATGAGCTTGCTGTGCACAGAGGTGAGACTGACTGGCCTGTAGTTCCCCAGGTCTTCCTTTTTTTCCTTTTTAAAACTTGGGGTTATGTTTCCCCTTTTCCAGTCAGTTAGAACTTCACCAGACTGACACAACTTCTCAGATATGATGGATAGTGGCTTGGCAACTTCATCTGTCAGTTCCTTCAGGACCCATTGATGAATCCCATCAGATCCCACAGACTTGTGCACCTCCAGATTCCTTAGAGGGTTTTGAAACTGGTCTTCTCCTACAAAGGCAGTTTCTTATTCTGGTCCTTTCCTTTGCCTTCTGCGACTTGGGAAGTATGGTTAGAGCCTTTGCCAGTGCAGATCAAAGCAAAATAGTCCTTGAGTACCTCAGCCTTGTCCACATCCCAAATGCTCAGGTCTCCCATTTCTTTTTGGAGAGGGCTCACATTTTCTCAAGTCTTTCTTTTGTCATTGACATACTTATAGAAGCCTTTCTTTTTACTCTTGGTGTCCCTGGCCAGATTTAACTCTATCTAGCTTTTAGCCTCCTGAACTTGACTCACGGCTGCTCAGTTTCTCTGTATTCTTCCCAGGCTACCTGTCTTTGCTTCCACCCTCTGCAGGTTTCCTTTTTCTCTTTGAGGTTGACCAGGAGCCCCTTGTTCATCCATGCATGCTCAACTTCCTCTTTGTTTAGGTCAAACATAAGGAAGAAAATACAGAGCTGACAAGTCCCCCTCCTTCCTTCTGCTTAGTATTAAATATCGTTCACTTCAGGAGTCCAAGAGTGCCTTAACCTTTTGAATCTAGATGTAAATAAAGCAAGTAATGTAAGCATAACTGAATGATCATTTAAACACATAGAGAAAATGCAATAGTAAAATTTGACTGCTGTGCATTCCACCACAAGTTTAATTACATTGACTCATTCTAAAATAATAATGCTTACCATCTTATAATTCTCTAAGGGTTTGGGAAGAATCATTCAAATAAGAGCTACTTGTTTTTATTTCGGAGGGCAAATGTGCAAACTGAATAGTTATTATAGACCCTTACAAGCAAAGCAAGCATACAAGCAAGCATTCAGAAAAATTTCTGTAAAATCAAATACCATTTTGGTAGCAAAAGGGTAAGTAATTTTCAAGAGCACCATACAAATACATGAAGGCAAAGCTGAAGGTGTAACGTCCATGTACTGTCCCCAGAAATTGCCTTCAAAACCAACATAGATACAACCGCAGACAGCAGAAGGCATTGGTCTTCTGTTCTGAGCTGAACAGCAAGAAAGATCACGCAGGGAAAAGAACCAGGAAAGCAGAACAGGCTTTTTAATTATTGTTATTTTTAATTGAGACACTAAGCAATGCCTAGTAAAATATTATAATTTAAGGACAAGTACAAATGAAGTCTTGGACTGCTTCAATATCGCTCTAGTCTCCTGCAACAGCATTTTGCCTTTTTTAGTCTTTTTTTTCTCTGGGTACTTGTCCAAGTTAATGCATCAAGAAGGATTTGTTTCATCCGCCACAGGAGTGAAGTCGCCTCCACAGCCTAAAACAGGATGTGCTTATCAGCTGTCTCCTCAAACACACTCACCAAGTGAGATGCCGCAAAACATGCAGCTCCATCTCTGTATAAAACAGCACCTCTGCCTAAGAACCGTGTTAATCACATTACTTAATTAGTTCACAAATAATCACTTTACACTTATAATCTGAAGCTAGGTGTTCTGGCAGCTGAAGCAGGGAAATTAATAGAATCTACACTTCTTTAAAGTAAACTAAGACCCGTTACATCTTCTGTATCTCTTTCCATTTCTTTCTATGTGTTTTATCTCAGACTTCTAAGCGTTTCATCTTTTTCCTATTTCCAAACTTAATAATCTGAGTATTTAATTTCTTAATATTTAATGTAATATCTCCCATGGTCTCTTTGGCAAGAAGAGAAAGTGTGTCTGATGATATTTTTTTTTCTTTCCTTTCCTTTAGGCCTGGCCTAATTCTTCTTTAGGCACAGGGAAGCACACAAACTAACACTAAACTTTTAAGCACTTTTGACATCAAAGGCTCTTCAAACACTCAGGAAGTGTTTTTTCTAGTTGGAGCCCAACTCATCTCTTCTTTCCCTTTCATAGATTACTTGTCTCTAGTCCCCTGTGTAACTTCTGTATAAACCTTTCCTGCTTTTAATCTTCTCCTCCTTTCCTTTTTCCTCACCTCTTTTCCATCTCGTTTTCCCTTCTCCCTACCTTTCTCAGGTTCCCCATTTCCTCCATCCTCTTCCATGTCCTCTGGGCTGATTTAAGAGCCCGCTCACCTCCTCCTTCTCACAGGGGTCTAGTGTAGCTTCACTTCAGTTTTAGCTTCTGCTGCTCCATGATGGCAAAGAGCTCATCCTCAAGGGGATGCTCTACAGATAGATTGCAACAGACTTTGATTTTACATGTGTCAGTAACTTCTTCTATTGAATAATAAATATTTTGCATATCTGCACCTTTTTAAAGCTGTCGCAATGTCAATGGACCCTCTCATCATATTTGGATGCTGGCCCTCCAGTGTTTTTTTTTGATCTGGGGATATACAACTGGGTGTCTTTGGGAGACTTGGTGGCAGGCTGGTTTCGCTGCAAGCCCTGGAGCAACCAGAAGAAAGGATGGATGAAAATGCACCCTTCTAGTCACCAGAAATACTCTGGATTTACACTGGTGTGTAACAGAGCACTTTTGGCTTTTATGTTTTGACAGTGATATTTAAGTTCTTATCTTTGAAGGAAGAAATCAAGGTGCTGAAACAATTATGCATTTCATTACAGATTTTCCAATATTGCCCTCTCCTTGCTGCAGCAATGCTTTTTTCTTTTTTGACCTTAAATGTTCTCCATTACTCCTTTTTCTTAAATTAACAGTTTTAATCCAGAGAAAGACCAAATCCTTGATACCATATTTCACATTTCTCCAGGTATCAGTATTACTTATAGTGTAAAACTGTTGAGTTTGGAATTTCTTTCAGCAAGAACATAGGTTAGATTACTGGACGTTACCCAGCAACAAATAATCATCTAAACTCCTCTTTGTGAGCTTTTCTTTAGCTTTACACTTACTCCTTCTGTTCTAGAGTAATACAAGAGTAGCAAGACTCATGGCTTTCTGCAAGCTGAAATTCAGTAAATTTTACTATCCGGTGTCTAGATTACCCTTATCACAGCAGGGTCATCTTGCTGTATACATCAGAAGTTAACGGTAGAGTCATAAAGCTGACAGAAAGATTTTGTGCAGCCCTCCTGAAACAACTCTCACAAAAAGTCAATTTTAAAAGTGTCACTTGCGAGAGGAATAGTAAAGCTTCTGCAAGCACTTGAATTGCAGTCCTGAGAGCCAAAAGTCCTCTGTTACACCACAGGCACAGGTATAGAAGAAAGCCTGGGTTAGGGACGGGACCACAAATGAAAATTCTCTTTGGCAAAATTATGATGTATTTCAGTAGTAGCTTCTGGCTTAAGTAGGCCCATTAATCATACTAATAGTCTAATGTTAACCAAAAAGGGATTTTCAAACGAAATGTTTATCTGAAAAATGGGGCTTCTCCTGCAGCTTCTCTGAGGAGAAGTTCTGTTCATATTCC